>LGRX02017177.1:0-20723 GCA_001247695.2 Cymbomonas tetramitiformis | reverse complement strand
CCAGCAAGCAGGAAATACACCACAGGATTCGTACTCCCAGCTTCCACGGACTTCGCGCACAAATGGATACTGCGTGCGGTCTCCTGAGCAACCGGTACTATAGCGTGCGGCCTACCCCTTAGCGTGCATTCTTATCGCAGTGTATCTATGGGGCTGTTTGCAATCTGCATTAAAATAAGTTTGAATGTTACTGCTAGGGGGCTGCATATGCATTAATTAGGCACCAAAATATCTATCTATCCAGCTAATATGCATTAATTAGGCACCAAAATATCTATCGCGAAATAAATATTCTGCTGGAAATTTAAGAAACACGCAAAATCTACTCGGGTGACAGGCGCGTGCCCGGGGAGCTGTCCCCACATATTGAACATCAAAACCTTCCATCACCGGGCGCCTTCCCACCATGCACACCATCATGCAGCCTCCGCGCACCCTTTGCCCCTGGGTCATATGGTCCTTTCATGCACGCTATGCACCTTTCTACAGTACGCGCACCCTCGCCCATCCCTCCCCACCCACGACTCGCAACGCCGCTGCTCAACCTTTGGCCGCTGATTCGCAACCGCAGATGAAGCAGCATACGGCACGGCGCCGGGGAGAGCGCCGCACGCGCCACGCGCCTGATTCGGCGCGGAGCGGAGCAGCCTCCCCGCACCCTTTGCCCCTGGGTCCTATGGTCCTTGCGGGCACGCTTTGCACCTATCTACCGTACGCGCACCCTCCGCCATCCCTCCCCACCCACCACTCGCAGCGCCGCTGCTCACTCTTTGGCCGCTGATTCGCAACCGCAGATGAAGCAGCATAAGGCACGGCGCCGGGGAGAGCGCCGCACGCGCCACGCGCCTGATTCGGCGCGGAGCGAAGCAGCCTCCCCGCACCCTTGGTCCCTGGGTCCTATGGTCCTTGCGGGCACGCTTTGCACCTATCTACCGTACGCGCACCCTCCGCCATCCCTCCCCACCCACCACTCGCAGCGCCGCTGCTCACTCTTTGGCTGCTGATTCGCAACCGCAGATGAAGCAGCATAAGGCACGGCGCCGGGGAGAGCGCCGCACGCGCCACGCGCCTGATTCGGCGCGGAGCGGAGCAGCCTCCCCGCACCCTTGGTCCCTGGGTCCTATGCTCCTTGCGTGCACGCTTTGCACCTATCTACCGTACGCGCACCCTCCGCCATCCCTGCTCACGGCCTGCTCACTAAACTGGCCGGTAGTTGCCGCTGCTAGCGACCATATGAAACACTTGCCATCGCCGGGGACTATTACAAGCAGCCATGTGCGTAGAGAGCAGGGAGAGCAGCCCTACAAAAACACGCGAACGGACACTGTCACAGGGGCATACACTCGATGGCTGTGGAAGCATGCGCAGCTCGGGACCGACATCGCCAGGTATCCATGGCCCTGTCGATGGCCCGGGGAGAGCCATTCTTTGGCCGCTGCTCACCCTTTGGCCGCTGATTCGCAACCGCAGATGACGCAGCATAAGGCACAGCGCCGGGGAGAGTGCCGCACGCGCCACGCGCCTGATTCGGCGCGGAGCGGAGCAGCCTCCCCGCACCCTTTGTCCCTGGGTCCTATGGTCCTTGCGTGCACACTATGCACCTATCTACCGTACGCGCACCCTCGCGCATCCCTCCCCACCCACGACCTGCAGCGCCGCTGCTCACCCTTTGGCCGCTGATTCGCAACCGCAGATGAGGCAGGATAAGGCACAGCGCCGGGGAGAGCGCGGCACGCGCCACGCGCCTGATTCGGCGCGGAGCGGAGCAGCCTCCCCGCACCCTTTGTCCCTGGGTCCTATGGTCCTTGCGAGCACACTATGCACCTATCTACCGTACGCGCACCCTCGCGCATCGCTCCCCACCCACGACCTGCAGCGCCGCTGCTCACCCTTTGGCCGCTGATTCGCAACCGCAGATGAAGCAGGATAAGGCACAGCGCCGGGGAGAGCGCCGCACGCGCCACGCGCCTGATTCGGCGCGGAGCGGAGCAGCCTCCCCGCACCCTTTGTCCCTGGGTCCTATGGTCCTTGCGTGCACACTATGCACCTATCTACCGTACGCGCACCCTCGCGCATCCCTCCCCACCCACGACCTGCAGCGCCGCTGCTCACCCTTTGGCCGCTGATTCGCAACCGCAGATGAAGCAGGATAAGGCACAGCGCCGGGGAGAGCGCGGCACGCGCCACGCGCCTGATTCGGCGCGGAGCGGAGCAGCCTCCCCGCACCCTTTGTCCCTGGGTCCTATGGTCCTTGCGAGCACACTATGCACCTATCTACCGTACGCGCACCCTCGCGCATCCCTCCCCACCCACGACCTGCAGCGCCGCTGCTCACCCTTTGGCCGCTGATTCGCAACCGCAGATGAAGCAGGATAAGGCACAGCGCCGGGGAGAGCGCCGCACGCGCCACGCGCCTGATTCGGCGCGGAGCGGAGCGGCCTCCCCGCACCCTTTGTCCCTGGGTCCTATGTTCCTTGCGTGCACCCTATGCACCTTTCTACAAAGAAATACACAAAGATATATGCCGGGGAAAAAAAACAATCCCACCCATGACTCGCTGTCCACCCCTTGGCCGCTGATTCGCAACCGCAGATGAACAGTCGCCCGACAAGCTGCTGACCAGGCACCCGCGGAGTGGCGGCTGCGTTCACTAGATGAAGGGCGGGCGGGCGGGATCCCGTACGGGAAGGGAGGGGAAGGAAAAGTTCACGGTCTTACCGGGTTTTCCTCGACCACTCCTCCAGCGACCGGGGGGAGGCCGCCTCCCTGCACGGTTGCAGCTTCGGAGGCCTGCGCACCAGTTCACGAAAGCATGTTTGAATCCACTGCGGAAACCATGGGATATTCCCACAGCAGTGGCATCCCACAGCGTGCATGCCGGAAAACAGGGGAGTCCGCATACCTGAATGAATACGCACAGCCGGTGACTTTTCCTAAGCACGTGATTCCGCACCAGGGCGCAGTCACCGGCTGTGTGTATCCACATATTCGCTGACCACCTATTTACGCAGAAACTTTCAGAAACTTTCACCTGGCCTGCCTCGCTGCCAACCGTGGCCGTCCTTGCCCGTTTAGGTGCACCTTGTTCAGCAGCGCTCGTTGCTCCTGTTCGGGTACTCTCCATTCTTAAGTAAAATAATTAAAAGTAAACTACCTGTTCTGCATACATTGCAACAGAACTGCTTTCTGTCACCCGCGTGATTCAAGAAAAAAGTAAAACTACTTACCAGCCATTTTCTTTCTCGACCTTCTGCTACTTAAATTAAATAAACAAAAAAATTAAACTGTTACAGTTTAACTGTTTTTTGAAAACTTCAACTTCAAGAACCTAACTTGGTTTCTTGGCTACGTTACCTCTATCTCTCTTACCAGCTATGGTGCGCGTGGCCACTAAAATCGGCTACCTTTCGGCTCCCTACTGGTTTAGCCGAGACAGGTATGATACGATCTGTATGTGACGCATCCCACCTATCTACTGAACGATGATGTATACCCCTGCCTGCGTTCATACCTGGCCGCCATTCGCCAGTCGCTCCACTCCTGTCAATTCTACCTTGGCCACAGACCAGAGAATTGCACATCTACCATTCAGGATCCTCGTTTACCACGGTTTACCAGCTCCGTCTCTATATTTATACTACATTGCGAAGTTTTATATCCATTTACCATTAGGCCACGACCATTTACCATTCCAGATCCTCGTTTACCACGCTCCGTTCTGAAATTACCAGGCTTTTACCATGCTTCAACCTATGTTACCGCAAATTACCAATGATTTACCGTCAGTTATTTTTTTATATAAATATTTTAACGTTTACCACCTGATTACCACCCCACATAGGGGCTTACCGCCGTTTACCACCAGTTTACCACATTTTAACACCAGTTTACCACATTCTACCACGATTCCTTCTCAGTGTGCATCGACAACCAATGGTGTTTTGCCATTTGTGCACTTACAAAAGTCGTATTGCAATGGCATCTTTGAGCTGGCATGTTCTGATTGGCTTTCCCGATAGTGGGTGCACATGGTAAGTGCCCTGCCAAAAAGCGTCAGGTAGGAAGGATGGTGTTCCCTCCTTCGCCTCCGGCACAATAATATGCATATTATCTGACGTGGCATCCATAACTACCTCTCGTCAATTGTGCACACTCGACACTGTCATGTCATGT
This sequence comes from Cymbomonas tetramitiformis, assembly GCA_001247695.2. Lineage (NCBI taxonomy): Eukaryota > Viridiplantae > Chlorophyta > Pyramimonadophyceae > Pyramimonadales > Pyramimonadaceae > Cymbomonas > Cymbomonas tetramitiformis. The sequence goes on along the minus strand of LGRX02017177.1, from coordinate 16,550 downwards.
AAATTAATTTAAGTCGTGGCATGTCAAAGATGGCAGAGGGTGGACACGAATTTGCTAACCGGCTCCGGAGAAGGTACGAAATCAAGGTGGCAGACCTAAAAAAAAAGATGACAGAAATATTCACGAGGCAACGGGGCGTTCCGATGGAAGTTGCGGCTTGTCCGGAGGAGACGGAACACCGGGGTGGACATTGAGCACCGTTGCTCAGGGGGACTCGGCCTTGACCTGCGCTCGCTTGATTTCTTCTGCCCACCATTGACGAACTTGATCATTTCTGCCTCTCCAGACATTTGCATACAACATCTCACTAGAATCACATAGCATTCCCAAATTACACCGAAATATGCGGGGCATTATGGGACCTGCGGGTCACTAAATGATAGGGCAACTTTATCTCAATTGACCCTTCTTTTCTCCCAGTTGCCGCATCCTGTCCTCTCCCGATGGTTTGGCGCACCCATTGGCACCGGTATTGACATCTTTAGGTTAACGTTGGTTTTGGTGTGCCCGGCCTGGGGAGTGGGGGTGGGGGTGCAGGAGCGATGCGGGGAGCGGACGGGTGACGGCCATGGCGTGCGCGGAGGCTACTTGTTAGGATTTGTAGATTGTCTCGATCATTGAGTTAGGAGTGATTGTCCTGGCGATCTTCAGGAACTAGTTCAGGTTGAGTTGATGCTTGTCTGTTTGACAATGACCTTTGGGACATGGGATGCCCTTAATCGCTCGGTAGCCGGGGCCCGCGCCTTGGGGCTCCCGGGGTAAATTAATTTAAGTAATGTCATGTCAAATGCCATGTCATGTCAAATGGCATGGCATGTCAAATGCCATGTCATGTCAAATGGCATGGCATGTCATGTCACAATGTCATGTCATGCCATGTCATGCCATGGCATGCCATGTCAAAACAAATGTCATATCATGTCAAATATCATGTCATATCATATCATGTCATATCACGTCATATCGTGTCAAATGTCATGTCATGTCAAATGTCAGCGAGGCCAGGTCAGGTCATGCCATGCCATGTTATGGCATGTCATGACATGGCATGTCATCACAACTATGAACACATGCCTAGAAGGGTCCGCCGGGTACCCCGAGAGGCCTGCCGCGTTCCGCTACACCCGAGTCAGACCTCACATCACAACGCTCAGCGCAATAACATCGTACAGCAACCAGCCCATCGTGCCCGTCTCAACCTTTGGCAAACATCCCAGCCATGACCCCCTTACCGTAATTGTGATCCCCCGCTTCAGTCACGCTCCTACCCCAATTTATGCTCGGATCACGTGCCTTGAGCATATCGTGTTCACCCTCCAGCTCAGATCTCCCTCTCAACGTATAAAGTATACACCGCGCTTCGCCAAACTTTACATCAACATCACCGCGACCAGCCCGTGCCGATCCGCGAGCATTGCAGAGCGACGAGCACGACATCACGCGAGTTGACATCATGATGACATGACCACGCATGACGTCTCGCCGATGCATGCCAGGGCAAACGCAAGCGCCCGTTGACACCAAACGCCGCTGTCACTAGGAACCAATAGTCACATGGCATCCGAAACGACAATGGCATTCACGGACTCTCACATTCACGGACTTTCACAGTGCGCGCTTGGGTATTTAGCTAGCTTCTGCTTTCGCAAAGGCATCCGAACCTTTCAAAACCATTCTGCTGGATAGTGATATTTTCGTCTTGTGGCCTAGCATTAACTTTGATACACATTCGTATACTTTGAATCCACACAAGACTTTTGTCACTCGCAGTTTGTAAGAGTTTGGTTCGGGTCCCCAGAGTGCCCCACGCCACTCTGAGGCATGCGTGAAGTCGTGCCTGTGTGCTTGTTCTACCTGTGAATTGCCCGATGTGTTGCTTGTTTGCCTTCCCGCTTTTCGTGATATCCGAGCCTGAATCTACACTCCGTAAACGCAAGTTGAACCCGCGCTCGTTTTGCGAATTTACGAGTCAGCGCGGCGGAAGTGCGTTTCTACGTCGCGCAGCACTAGCCACGCACGTCGCCGTCCACAATGGTGGAGATCCACAACAGCCCGAAAACCTTTCGCGAATTCGGGATACGTTGTAAATCCTCGCGGGGTGATATTTTCCCCGTTGAGCGCGTAACGTCGAGATACGATAACCCGAAGCTGCGTTCACCGTGAATTCACACCCGAGACGGCGAACCGCCGCAAGCGCTCTCAGGGCTGTTCCATTTATTGTCGCAGGGGGTAGGACTTCCGTTTTTTGTCCGCTGGGGTGGTCACGTGATGGCGCTGTCCGCTGGGCAGGTGTTGTCCGCTGGGTGGGTGGGTATGGGTTGCTAAAGGTAACAGTGGAGAGTGTCCGCTGGGGAGGTGGGGGTCAGAAGAAATGATGTCCGCTGGGGTGGTGGGGGGTCAAGTGCCATATCCTAACCCCCCTGCGACAATAAATGGAACAGCCCTCAGCAGTATTCAATTGTGCGCACGATGCGCATGGGCTTTTGTGCCATATTTTGTCCCCATTTGCTTTGCGAATTCGAACCCCGCTGGGCATGCCTGCGGTATGCGCTCAAATCGGCGTGTGTGGCAGGCGTTTGGGAATGCACAACCGTAGTCGCGCCGACACGAGCCGTGACACCCGACTTTTGCCTTTTGACGAAGTTGTAGCCGAACGTATGTGTTCCCTATAGTGTGTATAGTAATTACCTTTGTGAATTCGACCTGCGCGCTGGCTTTAACAACGGAGAATTCCCCGAACGGACCTGTGTGACAGGTTGTGGGAATTCATGGTTGGCGACGCGCCAGCTTGAGTTCTGACACCTGACCCATGTCCTTTTCCCATGCGCGTGCTCGAAACACGCTTTTTGCTGTGCCAGGGGTCAGTGGTCCACCTCAGCCGTGCAATTGGCAGGTTGTACTTCTGTACGACGCGGCAGCTCAATGGAAATGGGTACCGAACGGGGCCCCAGAGCCATTGACTGTGTACTATGAGGACCGAGAAGGAGCCGAATATTGCTGGCAGAATATTATTGTCACGGCTTCTGGAGCGCTGCGCCGCTGGGAGAGTAAGAGGGGTGATGGCTGGTTTCTGGAAGGCGCCACTCGAGCGAAGGAGCCCGTAGCGCCATTCTCATTACCGATCAGTAATGCTCGCTGGAAGTATTTGACTGAGACTGACGAGTATCGCGGAATTCCATACACTGGTCGTCCGAAGAAATCGACGCCTAGGAACAGTGACAATTCGGGTGCGGGCGCTGTGGCCTGGAGTAAGGAGAAGCTGCCAGATTCTGATGACGACGATGACACGGGTGCTACTGACATCAAGAATGCCACTGATACTGCCAGTCCGAAATGAGAGTATGGCACGCCTGCCGATTATGACTCTGAGGATGATGTCAGCGAGTTCGATGACCTGGTAGCTGATGACGATGCTGAGGCACATGCTGAAGCTCGGAGGTTGAAGAGACATGGATTACAGCTGCTCCTGGATGACAATAAGGGTGAACTTATCTGGATGCCAAAGGGCACACGTCTCCATCATCACCTGTTCAGCAGGAGGATCAACCTATCCCCGAGCAGAAGTCTGGTGCCGTCTCTGGTTGTGCTCACGCTCGAGGTGTGGGAACCAAATCTAAGCTGAAGAGTCAACCTGGCACGCCTGGGAACATCGACAGTGATAACGAAGCTGAGTTGGCCCCTCGGAGGAAAAGAGTCAGCGGCAACTAGATAAGCTAGAGGGAAAATAATGCGCTGATTCCCTGATTAGAATTTGTATAGGTGGCAGAATATGATTGATGCTAGCCGACACATGACAGATTCATCAGATATCTGGGAGGCGCTCCCTGAAAGTAGAAGCCATAAATTGTAGCCCAGTGCGGAGGCTGTTCTAGCTTGAAGTAACTATTTGGAAGAGCTTTGTCTCACCCTGTTAAAATACTGGTAATCTTTCCTGACACAAATATATTGCAGTTGTCCGATTGTAGCCTTGTTCACTTTTGTCCGCAGTTTCTTTCATATGTTTCGACGCGAGTTCGTGCATGCCTGCTCGAAAGGTGCCAACTAGGCCTTGTGGCAGGTTCTGGGCATTCACCGCAGGAGCCGCTCGCGCCGCGACCCGGGCGCACGGCACACGAGCCGCAGTGAATGCCCAATTGTAAAGTGCCGTTCTGTTCTGTTGGAACGGTATTTCCTAACGAGGTGCCGAACCTCTTCGTTGGTTTTGAAATATTCCTCGGATCCTATTTATTGTCACCTGTGTGCGAATTCCTTCGTTTTGGCACCAGGCTCGCGCGTGAAGTGACACAGCAGCCACAGGCCCAGTGCACTTCAGGTCACCTTGTGCATGCCTGGCACGAGAACAATGCCAGGGTGGGGACCTTGAACAAGCTGTTACATACGAAGGCGAGGGCTATGCTGCCGACAGCTGGGTCGCCTGCGACTATGTGGCCGCTGGCTATGCGACACGTAATGTTTCTGATCAACCGACTATGCAAGGCTGGACTGGGTATGCAGTCCAGTTTGCAGATGCTGAACCAGAAGTACGATCTGTCTGTGATGTGGGTGTTCGGGTGTCGAGCCTTTGCTTTTATCGATGTAACTCTGCGTACGGAGCTAGCTGATCGAGCCACTCCTTTGATATATGTGGGACACGATGAGCGATCAACGGCCTATCTGCTCTACAGTCAGGAGAAGCAGAAAGTGGTGAGAAATGGGATAGTGCGATTCGTCGAGCGCGTTGATCAGTACGGTCAGCTGGTGATGTCTTGGGATCCGTCTATAATAGTGAAGCCCTTGAAGTCGTTGTATGACTGCGAGTTCTTGGACGGAAAGTTCGTTTCGGCCTTTATAGGAGGAGCGACAATTATACTGGAGCTGCGCGCCTACGTGGAGCTGAAGGGTGACGCGTTCACTGGTGTAGTAAAGCTGTGCAGAGTGCAGTGCTGGTGGTGGATCGTTTTGGACACTGTTGCGTGTTTTTTCTGGAAGCATAGGGGGGACAACTCGCGTTGCTGTTTGCGTATTGTGCGCACTTAACAATGAATTCATTTTATCCGCTGCTTGAGAAGGCGGAAGTGCAGCGGTCAGGAGTAGGTGAATGGGAGGCAGCAGTGGTGTGTGCTACGGCACGGGAGGAGCACGTGTTGCCGTGCCAGGTGAATTTGAAACGTCATGCTGGTGTGAGTATATATGCGTTCATTTCAGTATGAGCGTAGGCAAATGTCAAAATCGCAGTATGAGCGTAAGCAAAATATTCAATATAATAGTAGTTTGAGCGTAGGCAAATGATTTTAATGCTACTCTGTGCGTAGGCAAATGATTTTAATGGCAGTTTGAGCGTAGACAAATGATTTTACAGCCTACGCGCATACTGCCATTAAAATCGTTTGCCTACGCGCACACTGGCAATAATATCATCTGCCTACTCACAGACGAGCATTAAAACCATTTGCCTACGTTCAAACTGCTATTAAACAAGTTGCCTACGCTCATACTGCGACATTTAACATTTGCCTACGCTCATACTGAAATAAATCTATGTTATCTATCGATACTGATGGCACACAGGGTGCTTTGCACGCGCACGAGTGTATTTACATTTATCTCATCATGAAGACGATATACTAGGTCATTATCATCCGTTATCACAGTTAATGTACATTGTATATATCTTCACCGAATTCCCAATGCAGCAGCCGTGTATGACCCGTTCGCGTGGGGCGGAGAAGCGACGCGTATTAAGTCGTCGTCCGTGTCTACTATCGGATGCAGTTGTGTTTGGTACACGCGGTAAGTGCGCTGTGGTAAGCCAGGGTCGATGTTCAATCGTGTTCTGAAAAGAAGGCTATTCACATGAATCTTGAATAATATGTAAATGAATTATCATGGAAACTCACATATTCCTGGTACATACGGAAATGAATTAGTAAGAAGATCGCTCGACACGTGTATGCTGTACACAGTGATTGCGCAGGCGGCTTGGGTGTCATGCATCATTGTTCCGTGGCCAGATCATCCAATCCGTCGCATCATGACAGCATCTTAGTTATGAAGGCTCGCGGCTTACATTCACGCGAGCTCTGCGCTGCACGCGTGAATGTTCGCGTTCAGCTGCCTACAGATTGCGCAATGCACGGGGGGGTGTGTGTGTATTATATGCGCGACAATAGCTAGTATGTATTGATGAAGGAACGTGTTTTAGCGATGATGATAGTGATATGATTGAGTGATACTGATGGCAAGGCTTCACCTCTTTATGTATTTGCAGACTTTCTACCACGCCATTCTCAGGGGAAAATGGCATCTAAAAATACACGCACCGACCCAAATTGGCCCTGGGAGACAATCTGCTATATTTTTAGGGCGCTACACCTTTTCATATGTGTGTGGATGCCGTGTGCGTTTATGTCGGCATATATATATCTGAACCGTGAGGGCGGAACTCCGTTTGATATTGGATACCTTGTGTAACACTTTATTCCCTGAAACATTGTTTCTTGCACACACCATTTGTTTGATACCACCCACCCGATTTGGGGGAGGGGGATTCGGGATTTTAAGGACTTCGTTCATGTGCTTTTCGATTCCTGAATTTCATCACTCGGGATTCAAGTATTTCTACAATGTGTTTTTCGATCCGGAATTTCACCACATACGATTGGTTGGCATCGATCATTTATTGATCAACATTGTTCATACTGTGTCATGTTTATTTGTTTCAATATCCTACATTTTTCATCATGTCCCATTCTGCTTTGACTATATCAATATACGACTAATGATAGTTATTGGATTTGGACATGTTAACATTTCATTTGTGATGATGTGGCTTATCCATTTCGAGATTGGCACAACCTTGTATTGTGGACAAAATGTTGGGAATATTTTGGATTGCTCATTATTGTTCTCTACGAGTTTCGTAAGCATACCTTCAGAGTCCCACGTTATGAACAGATTTGCTTATTTTTTCATTTCACTTTATTCCATTTCTTTGGCAACGGAAACAAATCGCCGAGCTAGGCAATTCGCAAAACCGAGGGCACGTGCTTAATTTATTTTTCCTGCGTGCTTCTTTCTTTGCATCCACATAGTCTAGGTCCATGCAACTTTTGGAGCATACTTCAGATATGGCAGTTTCATTTAGCTTTTAACAGTCTGCTCTCAAGCAGCAAAACGGCTGTCTGCACCACGCCGCTTGCATGCGGTCGTTGAGGACATGTAAAGGAATTGATCACATTGCCGAATTCGTCATCATGTCAGGATTAACCGAAGACTCAACAACATCTTCTGAGCCTCTGCGTGTCTGCTCACGCTCTCCAGCTTCAGAGATGGCCCCATCCTCGGAGCCCGTAGCATACATATCACCATCTTCAGAGCCACTGGGCGCCTGTGCATGCTGCTCGGCTGAATATGCGCTATCTTTTGAGTCGTCGAGGGTCTGCTCATGCTGCTCAGTTGCAGGAATGGGGCCATCTGTCGAGTCGTCGAGGGTCTGCTCATGCTGCTCAGTTGCAGGAATGGGGCCATCTGTCGAGCGTCGAGGGTCTGCTCATGCTGCTCAGTTGCAGGAATGGTGCCATCTGTCGAGTCGTCGAGGGTCTGCTCATGCTGCTCAGTTGGAGGAATGGTGCCATCTGTCGAGTCGAGGGTCTGCTCATGCTGCTCAGTTGGAGGAATGGTGCCATCTGTCTCGGAGGGTCTGCTCATGCTGCTCGTTGGAGGAATGGTGCCATCTGTCGAGTCGTCGAGGGTCTGCTCATGCTGCTCAGTTGGAGGAATGGTGCCATCTGTCGAGTCGTCGAGGGTCTGCTCATGCTGCTCAGTTGGAGGAATGGTGCCATCTGTCGAGTCGTCGAGGGTCTGCTCATGCTGCTCAGTTGCAGGAATGGTGCCATCTGTCGAGTCGTCGAGGGTCTGCTCATGCTGCTCAGTCTCACACATTGTAACAGCTTTGGAGGCACTGCCTGCCATCTCATGTCTGAAGGAATAAATCGGCGAGGCGTTATACATCTCGTTGTTGATCGCGCTTGGTAAAGGTTTGATGACTGAAACCGGATCATCCTTCTGTGAACCTGCGCACGTGGACTCGTTGTTTGCCGGTTTTCCATAGAACGCTGCGCGCGCTTTGCTGAGGTGGCGGGCAACGAATACTTGGAGCGCCCTGACTTGCCAGAACATCTTGCCGAAGACCTCCAAGGCAACGGGGAAGATGAATTGCAACGCGTACACAACGAGCATCACCTGCAGCAACACCAGGAAGTACCCGATGGTGGCTGAATTTCCATCAGTGGTAGCAATGGATATAATCATGTATTGGCAAATGCACTGGTTCGCTAGAATGGACATCATCAGGTTGTCGTCGTCGTCCGCTTTGAACGGGCGCAGCCGGATGTGCATGCACAGCGCGAAAATGGAGATGAAGAGGCCATACACCACCGCCTCGGGCTCGCCATGGCCGCCTACTGCCTTCGCCACCAGCTTGACCAGCAGCACTGCGCCCGTCTGCAGGACGCGGCGCAGAATCTCCACAGTCATGTAATAATAGAACCTGGAGAACACCCCCCTCGCCCGCATGCGCATGACAGTCTTGCAAGCGAATCCAACTGGCGATGGTAAAGCCGGTGTGGCATTGAGCTCTCGAACGCAGTCACAAGGCGGCATAGACCTTTCCCTAGCAGCCAGCATGCCCGCTTCCCAGTTCCCCTCGAGAAACGAGTTGCTTCACCGAACTGCCCAAAGAAAGTGGATGCTTGGCTGGCCGAGATGCCACAAACCCCTCTGGCTATGGATTTGATACTGGTGCTTTCTCCGAACACGTCTCTGCGCCCGTCAGCTTTCTGCAGGCAGCTCCTTGGGGTCCTTGTAATAGCTCTATATTCAAATCATTCCGCGTGCAATAGGGTCGCGGCCCCGCACATGACACCGGGGGTTCGCACCTATCCTCGTAGGGGTCCAGGAACGTGCTGCCGAACATCTGCCGCACAAACACGCCACATCAGAGTCCGCCTCAGACCCCTGCGAGTGCTTCCGGTTGTGTGCGGTTTCCCTTCCATCTATGCACTCGCCCTTTCTAGCAATCCCGGACAGTCTCAGGAACCCAGCTGGCAAACACGTATCGCACCGGGCATGTGTCACACGCACCGGTAATGTAGTGCGCGCATGCCCGTGCCGTGTGCGCACCGCGCTTGTGTCGCGCATGCACTGGGCATGTGTCGGCCCCAGAACAGGGCATGTGTAATGTGTCATGGAGGCATCACAATGCCCTCCGTGTGCTGGAGGCGTCACCGCCCGGCCTTGCTCTGTGACACACCTTTTGCACCTGCTCCGAGTCTAGCCACGTCATCGGCACCATCCGTATCCGCCCGAGGTAGCCTTCGTCTTCCTTCTCATGCACCCTCACCATACAGAAGGTGCCGTCCGAGAGCTGCAGCTTGCGCGGAAGCCCCAGAAGCACCTCCTCCTCCTCCTCCTCCTCTGGCTCCTTGCCGCCGCCGGCTTCATCTCCTGCGTGCAACGGGTTCAAAGTCTTCTCCTCCTTGAGCGCGCACCCTTTGTCTGCGCCATCGTCCATAGCAAGCGATGTGCCACTGGCCGGCGCGCCCTCCGTCTCCTCTTCCTCGTCCACCATGCTTCGGATCTTTTCGAGGTTTCTCCATTTGACGTACACGTCGACGTATCCATCGTGTTCAAAATCACCTGAGGCTCCACCATGGGTCGCGGGAGACCCGTTCACGCTCAGCCTGACCATCATTTGAAGTGCGAAGATCTGTACACTCATTGACGTGGAGGAGCCGTCATCTTAACCCACAAAGCGTGGATGGGAGCAGCAAGGCTCGAGGACGTTCCTGAGGCTTTGGGCCGCGTCCCACGTGGCGCCCCTTCCTGAGGCTTTGGGCCGCATCCCACGTGGCGCCCCTTCCGGAGGCTTTGGGCCGCATCCCACGTGGCGCCCCTTCCTGAGGCTTTGGGCCGCGTCCCACGTGGCGCCCCTTCCCGAGGATTTGGGCCGCGTCCCACGTGGCGCCCCTTCCGGAGGCTTTGGGCCGCGTCCCACGTGGCGCCCCTTCCTGAGGCTTTGGGCCGCGTCCCACGTGGCGCCCCTTCCTGAGGCTTTGGGCCGCGTCCCACGTGGCACCCCTTCCTGAGGCTTTGGGCCGCGTCCCACGTGGCGCCCCTTCCTGAGGCTTTGGGCCGCGTCCCACGTGGCGCCCCTTCCGGAGGCTTTGTTGAATTAAGCAACGCTCGCGCACTGGCAACAGCCCCGTAATGCCCATCAGATCTGCTAGCAGGCCCGTGGAGGGGGAGGGCACGAGCTGCTGCAGGGAGCGTCTGGACTTGCAGGAGGATTCAAGAGCGGGAGTCCGGAGGGGTCTGAGTCTCGTAGAGGAGGGGTCTGGAAAGGTTGTAGCCTCTTTGGGGGAGAGGGGAGGGAAGGGAGGGACTCTGGAACAGGCAGGGGCTCCTAGAGGGAGAGGTCGAGGCCGGAGGAGGAGGAGGAGGAGGAGGAGGAGAAGGAGGAGGAGGCTCGCACCGGCCGAGCTTTTTGAGGCCTCCAACTCTCCTGGGAGGTGCTGTGTATCCGCCCGGCAAATCCGACACTTGACCGACTTGCGGCACCTCCACATGAAAAGGAAGATGCCGAGTGGGTACCCAACGAGGTATGTGACGATCGTGAAGCTGGCAAAAATGACAGCGATCCACCACTTGGTGGTGCCGCACTCAATGCTGCTGCCCTGCTGCAACCAGGACTGCGTCTGCGGCTGTTCATAGTAGTAATCGACACAGTCAAACAGTTGCATGGTGACCGTGGATACGGAGGGATGCAGCAGAGTGAGGAAGAAGAGCGCCCCCGCGTTGCACTGGTAGTACACCCGCTCGTGTGCATCCTGCGCCTGCCCCACCTCCGGCAGCAATACCCCATCCCTGAGACATCGCCGCCGCGCAGAAAGCAGAGCCTCTGCCACTATGAGACGTTGAAGGTTGCACTGAACCATTCACTGGACGCACGGACTCTGCTGAAGGGGGGGAGGGCATGCTCAGAGGGGCAGCGCTCGGACAGGATCGGGCGACGGGTTTTGTAAAGGGCCGTGCCCGCAGAGGGGAGAGGGAGAGGGGTTTCTCGAAAGGGTGGTGCTCGGAGGGCCGGGTGGACGGAGTTGCTCGGAGGGGAGGGGAGGGGGAGTGGCTATACAGGGGGCATCGCTCAGAGGGGCGGTGGGACATTGATTGCTCGGAGGGGAGGAAGGGGATAGATTGCTCGGAGGGGCAGTGCCTGGAGGGGAAGGGGACGGGAGTTCCTGTTAGGAAATATTTCAAAGAGGAATTCGCGAGGAACATCTTGGAAGCACCAGCAGGGTCAAAAGCGGGTTCAGGTCTCTGCGCGCTGAACGTTGAACAGAAGGCGACCCACTGTCCCGAGAGGGGGCGCTTAAAGAAAAAGTGCCCGGCGCCTGGGACCGGCGATCTCCTACAGGCAGGGGTGAGGTTGAGACTCATATGGGCGCGGACCTGAGGCTCCTTCTGATTGCCGAGGCGGTGATGGGCGATGTAGATTCCGTAGATCAGCGAGAACAGCAGGGTCAGTCCCCACGGTGTGATCGTGGCCTGGATGAAGCTGGTCCAGTAGGGAGACATGGTTCCGAGGTTGGGGAAGAGGATATGTTGGGCGCACTGCAGGTTGAACAGCACAGAGATGTCCAAGTCCACGACGTACATGTTGCTCACGAAGTCGAGCATTTGCTTCGGGACGATCGAGCCCGAGTACAGCGTCCCAAACTGGTGGATCACCTGCGACTCGGAGGGCACGCCCGCGAGGGTGTAAGATGGCCAGCTCCGAGATTGACAAGCACAGGACATGTGACGCAGGACACGTGGCACAGGACATGCGACAAACCAGGTCGCACACGGCGATTGCACTGTTCGGGGCCGACGCCAGCAGCCGCCTCAGAGCCCTTTGGGGTGGAAACCGGGCCGCCGCCAATGCCCAATGCCGTTTGCCGTTGTGATATCCGAGGCTGACATCGGCCGCCGCCTTTGCGCTGTGAGCTGGCATTTGCTGTCACACGGGGATGCCCCACCTGGAGGTATCCCAAGAGCATGCCCACAAGCTGGGCCAGGGACTGCAGGCTTTCTTGCAGGTCTCCTATAGCTCCAGTGATTTCATCGTGTTCCTCGGCCAACATCTTGGCCTTGTCAATGATGCCGGTGGACAGCTGTGCAAGGCACCCCCGGGCGTCCGTTAATGCTCCCGATACGTGAGGCATCCCTTCTCCCCCCCTCCCCTCCAGGACTCACACCTGCCCATCATAACAACCTCTCCTTCACTTCTTTACACTGCCCTCCACAGTACCCCATCTCCCCCACTGCCCTAAATCAAGTACAGTCCGGCCATACCCGCGCCGCCCTCAGGCTCCCACCTGCAGCCTCACCCCGCCCCCTCACTGCGCGGCCCATCTAGCAGTTTCCCTCCCCCTTAAGCATTGTCTCATATCCACCATTACCCTCCCAGCTCCAGATCTACATATTCTCCAACACGATAACCACCCCGAGCACCACCCTCCACGCAACTACATCAGCCCCCTCCAACACGATAACCCCGAGCACCACCCTCCACGCAACTACATCAGCCCCCTCCAACACGATAACCACCCTGAGCACCACCCTCCACGCAACTACATCAGCCCCTCCAACACGATAACCACCCTGAGCACCACCTCCACGCAACTACATCAGCCCTCCAACACGATAACCACCCCGAGCACCACCCTCCACGCACCACATCAGCCCCCTCCAACACGATAACCACCCCGAGCACCACCCTCCACGCAACCACATCAGCCCTCCAACACGATAACCACCCCAGCACCACCCCTCCACGCAACTACATCAGCCCTCCAACACGATAACCACCCCGAGCACCACCCTCCACGCAACTACATCAGCCCCCTCCAACACGATAACCACCCCGAGCACCACCCTCCACGCAACTACATCAGCCCCTCCAACACGATAACCACCCTGAGCACCACCCTCCACGCAACTACATCCAGCACGATAACCACCCTGAGCACCACCCTCCACGCAACTACATCAGCCCTCCAACACGATAACCACCCCGAGCACCACCCTCCACGCAACTACATCAGCCCCCTCCAACAGTACCTCCAGCAGAGCGACTGGTGGCTGCGGAGGGAACAGCGCACGCACCCTTCGGGAGAGCAGCGCGACGAGGGGCACCATCAGCGCGATGGCTACCGCAATGCCCACCCAGGAGGCGACCACTTGAGCCGTGGGAGGGCAGGCCAGGCAGGCGTCCCCTTCTGCCGACACAAAGTTGCCGCTGCTGCAGACCACTGGAAGCGTGCCTCCGCATAGAAGGCCTCCGCTGTAGCCAGCTTCGGTTGCGCACAGCCTTAGATCGTCCGCCACCGAGTGAGGCATCGTACCGCTCCGCTGCGCAGCATCAGTGGACATGCAGGCAGCGGGTTGTTCGCACTCGTACAAGCGCTCCTGCGTCGGCATGCGTACTGTAAGCCGAAGTTGGAGGCCGTCGATTATTTCAATAACGATCCTCGGCAATAACGAGGAAGGTGAGTTTCAAATCCTCGAGTTTGTGGTGAGAGCATAGGTGAGGCTAGATGCCCAAATAAGAGCCGCGCCCTTGTAATAGCAAGGGCCAATGGAGAGGCAGTCACGTCACTGTAATATCAACGGCCAATGGAGAGGCAGTCCCGCCACTGTAATATCAACGGCCAATGGAGAGGCAGTCACACCCCCTAAAATATCAACGGTCAATGAAGAGGCAGTCAAGCTTCCATATTGTCGACGGCCAATGGAGAGGCAGTCATGCCCCCGTAATGACAACGGCCACTGAGAGATATTAACACCCCTGTAAAATCAAGGGCCCATCGAGGCAGCGATACACGCACAGTATCAGCCATCAATCGAAATGCCGCCTTGCACCTCAATATCAATAACCGTGAAGAAACCACAAAGAGTCACGGGTGAAGCAATGCTGAGGAGGAGAGGAGAGCTTTTACCATGAAGCACTCCTCGTCATCGCACCCAGATGCGCTCGGAGCCAGCCAATAGCCATCTTCGATGCGATATGACGCACCGCCGAAGCACTTGATTTGCCCCTCCTTCTGGAGGCAGTCATAACACGTGGCGCTCTCGTTGTTGAACGCGAACTCGTCCTCCAAGCAGGGCGTACACCTCAGCGCATCCCGGTTGTAAACCTGGTGCTCGCGCCGCCCTCCACACGCGTCATATGGGCGCCTCGGGACTATGGGCGCCAGGGAAGCAGCCGCCACGTCAGAGCCGACCACCGCGCCAGGCCCCAGCGCGCCTCGTGGCACATCACGTGACGCGCCGTACGCCAACTGGCTCGAGCCCCGCAACCGCCCGGCAGGCAAAAGCGCCCGGTCTCCGGACCACACAACACATGCATGCGTGCACGCCCTGAAGGGCGCATTCCACTGTGACGAAGGCACAGTAGCTGGCAGTCCCGCGCATATCCCACCTTGAACCTGATGCTCATTGGCGGACCCGCAAGGTGGGGAGGCGCGGACTTCCCCGATGAGGCTGGCAGCTCTCCCAGCTTCCTCAGAAACCCTAAATTGCCAAGGACCCTCGAAACCCGAAGAGGGGCACTTCTTACGCGCTTCCCAGCCCGGAGCGCCGCGCACCTCGCCGGGGACGCATTCCAGCAGCGGCACGACGGTGGCAGCCTGGAAGGTCTCCCCCCACTTGTCCACCACAAAGTCCACCTGGCACTGCGTCCCGGGCCGCCCCTGGAATACTGCGTTGCTGAAGTTGGCCACCCCCGCCACTGCGGTTACCACCACCGTCCCGCTGATGGCGCACCCCTCGCCGGCTATCTCCATCACCACGCTGGAGCTGTCTGAGGTCACCGTCTCCCCGTACATGTCCACCACCTCGACGATGATTGGCTGCAACAGCACGTATCCACTCGACTGCCCGGCTTGCACTGCGTCCACCTGCACGCCAGCCAATTGATTGGTACGGCAGGTAGGACGCTCCAGACTGACTCCCTTGCTCGAGCAGGGCGACAATATACTAAATAAATGAATAAATAAGACAACCTTTGCAGGTTGTGTGGCTTTCATAGGAGGGAGCCTAGCCCTCGTGCCGGGCTACACCATATTCCCTACTCTCTGCGAACCACCTGCCCCAGCCAATAGGTGCGGGGCAGTGTGCCTCGACAGCAGTTTCGCGCTGTGGCATCCCGCCGAGTCGCTGCCCTCATTCCTCATAGGACGAATCACCTCATGGCGGAGCCTGAAAGCCTGAAAAAGGGTACTTGACAAAGGGTACTTGAAAAAGGGTACTTGACAAAGGGACGCAGCTGACAAATGACGTGGACGAACGCTGAAACAGGCTAAAGAGCGAAAGAGGGCTCACCTGCAGCCCCCACGCTTGGGTGGCCAGCCCCTCGGTGGGTGTATGCTCCGAGGAGTACCCGGACTCTTGCGAGAGGAAGGTGCAGTTCGCGCACTCGGGCGCAGCTGACCGATTGAGACCAGTGGAGTTGCTCCCCTCCGCCTGCCAAGGGGCCCAGAAGAGAAAGTGGGCGCCGTGCTGCGCGGCATTGCCCTCGCAGTCGAGCTCTGCGAAGGTGACGCGCGACGCTGAGCCGCCTGCACTGGCCTGTGCGACATACATCACGGCCCCATTCTCTGCCGTATTGTTCAAAAACACAGAGTCCTCGACTGACACCTGCTGCCCAAGCAGGTCGATATACAGCTGTCCGTATCCTGTCGCCTGCAGCCCCCCTTCCACCAAAATGGTCAGGAATATGCCTATGACTTCATCGGCAACAACAAGGTGACAGCCACTGGTGAAAACTCATGATGAGAAGACATTTGTAGTCTGCGTTCAACCGCATGCCACCCTCGTGCCGCCGTGGTGGGCAAGATGCGGCGAGTGGCAGAGACGATCAAAGTTCTTCGCCGCGGCACCCACAGCGGGAAGGGTCGGAATCGAAGGCATCAAAAGTTCCTTGCGCACCTCGTTCCCCTCGAAGCTGCTGCCGGTGACCGTCAGATCCCCCTCGGTGCATACCACGGAGCCGTTCACCGCCCGGCTCGCGTGGAAGCTACAGTTCTCAAGCACACTTGCTGACGTGGAGTCTGCCTGGAGGCAGGCCCCAGTGAGGGCCTCGTTCTCCACAAACAAGGCACCCGTGACCACGGCCTTCGCGCCCGCCTCCAGGAGCAGCGCCGCGCCCGCAGCCTCCACCCGGTTGTGCCAGAACTCCGCGCGGGAGACATTCACCTGCAGCGCCCGCGGGAACAGAGGCGCCCATCAAGACGAGGCCCGCCGGAATCCGAGCAACACACCTCGATGTGTCAATCGTCCGCATGACCGAACTGTCTATATCTCACTATGGCAAGCCTTCCATAATATTTCATACATAATATAATACATAATATTTCTTCAGAATCCTCACACGAGGCCCACACGAGGCCCACACGAGGCCCACACGAGGCCCACATGAGGCCCATATGAGGCCCACATGAGGCCCACACGAGGCCCATATGAGGCCCACA
>LGRX02017176.1:0-24882 GCA_001247695.2 Cymbomonas tetramitiformis | reverse complement strand
TATTATTGTTGTGGGGTTCGGTGTAAATTTTTGACTAACAACAAAACAATTACAAAATTCGTTTGGGAAACAGTTCTGACAATCGTGTACGATTGTCAGAACTGTGTATCGCGTGTTCATTAATAATTTATATATAGCCCGTATAGACCGAAAAACGTAGGCATGGTATGCTAAGGTACCATGAAAAATGATTTTTTATAATGAAAGGAATACTCTATATAGACACGGGGTGAGTGTAATGATCTACACATCACTGTGACTGTCGCGCATGGCATCATCCGTGAATGCCCAAAAAATATGAAACAAAAAATCACAGGGTTACTGCCTGACTCACGTTTGACAATCGTATACGATTGTCAAGCTCTGTGTGAATGCCCAAAAAATACGAAACAAAAAATCACAGGGTTACTGCCTGACTCACGTTTGACAATCGTATACGATTGTCAAGCTCTGTGGTTAGGTTCGTCTCTCTGACGCACGTTTGACACTCGCATACGACTGGGTTATACCCCCTGAGTCCCTGGTTAGGGGGGGAGGGGGAAGTTAGTGTATATTCCTTAAGAATGAAGAAAAAATAAATTTTCTTAAGTATGGGAAAACGTAGGCGTCGACGCGGGCCGACGCGTTACCCTCCTTAAGTATGGGCTTAAGTATGGGAGCCCTGGTTTGTGAAATCTTAGAATGTTAAGAATGTTTGGTCCACTCCGTCCGTCGTCTCCGCGTGCGTCGGTCGTCGCGTGGACGGACCGGACGGACCGGACTTTCGTGGACCAATATCACCTCTCCGTCTCGTTACGATCATATGGAGTTTTTTCGTTGCGTGGATAAAGGCGGTATCTTTTGGCGCCTTCATGAGCGTTTTAAATTCGGCGAACGAGGGTTTCTGATCAAATTGTTGTGGACACCGTAGTTTCAATAATAATAATAATACGCGTCGACATGTAGGCGACCGAACATTATATTTTCAAGTTACGCAAACTTTAGCTTCGATTGTCTCGATCGATCGACAAAATTCTACGCACGCAATTACAGAGAAGATGCGGTCCCTCGAACTATATGCACAAGATGTTATCAAAGAATGAACGAGCAAAATCAATGTTGTAATCCCACTTGTCATTATTAATAGCGGTATTGTTTACAACACAAATACCATGCGTTTCCTGTAAAATTCACGACGCTTTTCGATTCTTTTAAATATGTACAAAGAAACGAATTCTACACTTGCTTTGCCATTTCCGTGAACGCTTTTATGATAAGGTCGTAGTTTATCAAAGTCTCTTTTGGCAATCTGCTATGCAAATATTTAGCGTTCTCTGCGACCATTTCGTTCAGTACACGTCTGAGAACTATGTTGGTTCGATTTTATCGTATTCGTCGTCGCGGTCGTCGCGGTTGTCGCGGTTGTCGCGGTTGTCGCGGTCGTCGCGATTGCGGCGATCGTCGCGGTTGTCGCGGTTGTCGCGGTTGTCGCGGTCGTCGCGATTGCGGCGATCGTCGCGGTTGTCGCGATTGTCGCGGTCGTCGCGGTCGTCGCGGTCACGGTCGCGGTCACGGTCGCGGTCGCGGTCTTGAAAGCTAGGCCAAGTCTCAAAAGCGAGCATCGCGGGAAGAGAGTGTCGCGAAGATAGCCGCGACAATTCCATTCTGCAATCGATCGCAGTAGGGAGCGTCACGTGGAGGGAGCGTCGCGAGGAGGGAGCGTCGCGAAGAAAGCCGCGACGATTCCATCTCGTGACCGATCGCGGGATCCCTCACCGCTATAAGATATCAATTCGTTCGGAACTTCGTTCATTTGTGAGCAGCAGCGCCAAAACCGCTACCAGAACTGCTCACAATGTGCATTTTGTGCCAGGGGCACGACGACAGATGCTCGGAAATATGTTTTTGATTGAACGTGCAAAGGTACACAATTCGGATTTTATAATATACTGGATCAGGGCCAGATTGAGGTACAAACGATAATTCGGTTCCGAGTTCTGAAGGCTAAACACTTCTCAAGTGCTCTACTTATTCACTCGTCACTCAGGGTGCAGGGTCAACCACTCGAGAGCCGATGTCACACTTCGGCTCAACGTTCAGTTCCCGATCCGATCTCATTTCTAATTCCGATTCGTCATTCTCGATTCAGATGTTATGCCGACAGGCTGACACGATGACTGCCCCACAGTACTGTCATACTACTGTACTGTCATACTACTGTACTGTCATACTGTCATACTGTCATAGCGTCATACTGTCATACTGTCATAACCTTAATATCTGATATTCGATTTCATTGTCTTTTCAACCCCGATGCGAATCTGACCATTCTTCGAGGGTCTGACTGAGTTCCACGATGACACCCCCCACAGTACTGTCATACTACTATAATGTCATACTGTCATACTGTCATAGTGTCATAGTGTCATACTGTCATACCCCGGACATCTGGTATTCATTCTCATCCTGATTTCAAGCCCAATTTCACTGTCATCGTGCCAATCCCAGATTACCCCCGATGACACACATACGGACGCATAGGCATATCGGCTCACGCTGTGCCTCCGGGCACAACTCTCCCCCCCTTAGGAGTGGTCTACCTCTACCTGGGATCACTCCGCTAAGGTACCCATCTAAGTTCCAGTTCTTAGGTTTTCTGGTTCCTTGCTGTTCCCAGTTCTTAGGTTCTCTGGTCCCTCTTCGAGCATAGTTTGCCTGCCGCTACCAGGGCACCACTTTCAAGAAGAAGGGTGCCACTTGGAATCTAAAGCGGGTCTTCAGTGTCGCGGAGGCGTAAATGTCGGAAAAGTTGTCGTAGCAGGAGTGCTGGCACGGGATATACACTCGCAGATCGACCTGCTCCAGTCTGCTGCGGGTGAGGTCCAAGCTGAGCAGTCTCCGGATGAGCACCGGTTGCCCATCTGCACGCACACGGTGTTGAAGTAGTACAGCGTAGCAGGGGCGAGGGTGGTGCTGAGTTCGTCCATATGCAGGTGGGCTTCATGTACTGCGTACCATACATGCAGTAGGTACACACCAGCGGAGGAGGGAGCTGGCGCATCATAGGGCGAAGCCGTAGCGCGTTAGGGAAGCGACCTCTAGGGTTTTCCATGAACCAATGTTTTGGCTCCAGGTAGTCAATGATCTGCAATGCTCGTCGTACGATTTTGTCAGCCTGGGGAAGGTCAGGGGGTCCACCAGTGGTGCGCGCTTGACTGTACTGCCTACAGGGGGGACTTGCCCAAACAACATCGAAGAATCCAGGCGGGTATTGTTTGTAGTCCCATTGCAGGATGTCACACACATGAGTGGGTTGCCAGATATGCCCGGAGTCGAGGGTCACTACTGAAGCGGAGGGGAAGCAATTTAGGAATTCCCTCTCTACTGAGCCAGTACCGCTGAAAAGTACGAGAATCCTGGGCGTGCGGGTTGCTTTTGCCTGTATCGCCAGCAGCTCTGTCACCAGTGCCAACGACCCATCTTCCGCGCGCTCCTGGCGTTCCCACGGCAGGAGGGTATCATCTTCCATCTGTTCGAGCTGGTCCAGTTCATCGCAGGGATTAGTGATGAGGTGGGCCAGTGTCATTCCGGCTTGAGCGGAGTGACGGCCACGCTGCTCGCGTCGCCGAGTGGCTTCGTCGCGAACTTGCGCTTCCATGTGCAGTCTCGCTTGCTCGAATTCACGAAGCTGTTGAAGTGGACTTCCGCGTTCAAGTTTGTCACGCGTCCTCCATTGGTCGTGAGCTTTGGAGTAGCCAGTCCAGCGAACCTTCCACTCTTCCACCTCCTTTCCTCGAACAGACCGCACTCGACGTGCAAGGATGCGCTCAACGTGTGCTTCCTTCTGACCGTCCACTACCACCTCTTCAGGTACTGCTAGGTGATCGCGTGCGGCGAAAGCATCTTGACCGCTGGTGTACGGTTTGAGGCGATGTTGAGCGAACACGTCGTGAATCCGCCAGTGAGGAGGGAGGCGTAGGCGGTAGGCTACTGGAGCTGTCGGCCTCTGGCATGGTCATCTGTACATCGCTGAAGAAGCGTTCGGTCACAGGAACTGGTCCATGCCAGCGCTTGGTCAGTTTCCTACAGATGGAGCGATCCATCACCTTCTCCGTAAGGTGTTTCGCCTCTATCCAGACCAGATCTCCAACAGCATACCCCCGCTGCCCGTGCCTGCGATCAAACTGTTCGCGCTGTCGCTGTTGAGCCAGCTCTAACCGCTGTCTGGCGTCCCGCAGCTGCGACGAAAATTTCACAGCCACTTCGTGTGCGGTGCCTACTCCCCCAGTTCGTCGTCCAGCGGTGGACTGTGCGGCCTCCAAGAAAAGGTCCAACTGCGACAGCGGCGAGAACCCGAACACCAGTTCAAATGGCGTGAAGCCAGTAGATTCACTCCTGGAGTCATTGATCGCGAACTCCACGTTAGTGGTGAACAGATCCCAGTCCTCCACATTGGCGTCTACAAAGGACCTGAGCATGTCCTCAATAACCCTGTTGCTGTGTTCCGCCTGGCCGTCAGACCGAGGGTTGTACGGCGTGGTACGAGCCACTTTCACACCCATCAGTCTCATGAGTTCCTGCCAGAAAGCATCTTGAAACCGTGGGTCACGATCAGAGACAATCTTCATAGGCGCGCCATGTACGCGCCACACCGAGTCAAAGTAGATTCTGGCCACCACAGCTGCGGAGCTGTCGCCGAAGTTCATCGGCACAACGTGGACCATCTTAGTCAGCTTGCAAGTGAAGGCCACGAAAGCGTCATTGCCTCTCTCTGATACCGGCAGGCCGGTGACGAAGTCCACCGCGACATCCTGCCATGGCCTGTTCGGGATGCTGTGAGGGTTTAGCAACCCATCCGGGTAAGTTCCCCGCGGCCTCACTGATTGGCACACTGCGCAGGATGCAACCCAGGTGCCCACATCTTCCGCGGCCCCACGCCAATAGAAGCGTCGCAGCACTCTCTCCAGAGTCTTGTCTCGCCCAGTGTGACCCGAGGACAATGACTCATGAGCATGACGAATCACCACTTCTCGAAGTGGAGAGTCCTCCCCCAGCACCAACGGATATCTCCCTGCTGCGGTCCTCCAAACCACTTCACCCACTAGCCTGAAGTCCTGTAGGCATTGGTGTGGTGCCGCCTTCACTTTCTCTCTTAGTGAACGAAGTGTCCCCTCTCGGGTGTACTCCGCTTTCAACGCACGCAGGAACTTTGAGTCCGACTGCTGGGAGGCTGCGTCTCTGAAGTCTGCCGCCTCACCTGTCCTTATCACAGCTGGGGCTGTTCGCGGATGCCTCACGCGTGCTGGTTGTGGTTTGGCGGGAGGGGCGTGTACTATCAGAACAGGCCAGCGAAGGTCGAAGGCCCTCCCATCTGGGTTCTCGAAGAACTGATTGGGCTCGCCCTTGTCATCGTGAGTAGGGATGACCTCCACAATCTGCATATTGGCCTTTCTGAAATGTTTGCGCCACGCGGGGAGCTTGGACTGGTGATCTGGTAGAACGAAGACTGCTGAGGTGTTCTCTGGGTCTGCCTTCCATTCTGCGATATACTTGTTCAAGATCGCCTCCACAGTAATGTGCTTGGAGTTGTATGGAGGGTTACATCAAACTCGAAGGCCCCTCCATTTCTCTGAAAGGCAGTCTGTCCAGAATCTATCCGCCTGTCTGTTGCGGCCGCCAAAGTCACAACAGGCGTCCACATCGAAGGGTCCAAATTTCTCGGCGTACTTCGAGGAGTACTCTGCTCGGACACGCCAATTCTGTGAGTCCTCTGGGGGAGCCTGCCGTTTTTGTGGGTGAAGGACCGGGGATGGAGTTGACTGTTGGGGCGCCTGCTGCGGGGTTGGTGAGCTCGCTGGCACCTTCTCAGTGGGCGCCTCCGATGCGTCAGCTCGTGACGTAGGCGTTCGCGTCTTCGGTGACGCCAATTGCGGAGGCGCTGGGGTCGTAGAGGCCTTCCCAGCGCGTGACATACTCCTCGTTATCCTTATCTGGGGTGGAGCTCTGTCAAGGGGTTCGTGTGGAGCTTCTGTCGGCTTCGCGCTATCAGCTTCAGGCCAGTCAGGCATGTCGAAGTCGAGGTGATCCTCCTTCATTCCCTTATAGAGCTTCGGGTTAACGAGAGCGATGGTCTCCCCCACGTCCATGGCCTGTTCCGCCACGGAGAGGGTCTCCACTGCTGAGAGCCAACAGTCAACAGTCTGGGCCCAGTGGGGATGAGCTGCGGGTGGTGAGCTGGAGAAGCATTCAGACTCCAGCGTTGCCAGGGGGTCTTTCGGCAGATCTGAGGTGGGGTCGATCACCCCTGCCTCCTTCAACCCCTCACGCACGTCCTTGTCTTTGAAGTCGGGTCTTCTGGACAGGGCGTCCGGTACCAGCAGCAGCGCTCATTTGATGTACTCCATTCTCGGGACTCCCACCTCCACCAGATCCATGTACCAGCGTGCCTGTCTGCGGCTAAGCTCCCCGCCAGGTTCCATCAGCCATTCAAGGGGGCGGTGATCACCCTGGATGCGGAAGTTGGTGAAGATGAGGTAATGCCGCCAGGTAACGGTGGTACAGTGGTGTAGAGCACCTAGCTCACGCTCGCCGGTGTGATAATTCTGCTCGGCGGCTGAGAACTGGCGGCTCTCGTATGCTATCACGCGCAGTCCAAGACCATCTCCATTGTCTTGCATCAGTACTCCCCCAAGAGCGATGCCGCTAGCATCCGTCTGCACCACGAAAGGTGCTGTGCCGTCTGCGGCACCCTTAATGTTGGGCAAGGCGAGCACTGACGCTGAGATGAGGGCCTTCTTCAGCTCCTCGAAGGCCCACTGCTGCATGGGACCCCATTCCCAGGGTACGTCCGACTTGGTCAACCGGGTGAGGGGCTGAGCGATCTCGGAGAAGCAGTGGATGAACCTGCGGTAATACCCCGCCAGGCCCAAGAACTGCCTGACGTGGGTAACCGTTTCCAGCTCGGGCCAGTCCCTCACTGCAGCCACCTTGTCGTGTTGGGTTCTGCAGCCATCCGCGGAGATACAGTGGCCAAGGAACCGCAAGGATTTCTTCAACAGTTGGCACTTGGACCTCTTGAGGAAGACGCCCTTCTCCCTGCATGCCAGGAGCAGTTGCTTGACGTGTTCGTAGTGCTCTGCGGCGGTGTTGCTGAAGACGACCACATCATCGATGAAGATCCGGACAAATGGGAGATGGCCCAAGGCCCGCTGCATCCGTCGCTGGTACTGAGACGGTGAATTCTGCAGCCCCTGCGGCATGACCAACCACTCATATGACCCCATCTGGGCGGTGAAGGCGGTCTTCTCGACATCTCCTGGTGCCATCGGTACTTGCCAGAAGCCATCCACCGCGTCGAACGAAGAGAAGAACTTCGCACCCTGCATCTCGTCGAACATCATCTGGATGTCTGGGAGAGGATACTTGTCCTTAACTGTCTGGCGGTTGAGGAGCCGGTAATCGATCACCAGTCGCAGCTCCTTGGGGTTCCCCGGTTTGGGGACCATCAGACAGGGAGCTGCATAAGGGCTGGAAGAGGGTCGGATGTAGCCCTTGGACATCAGAGTCTCCACGCGTTCTCGAAGTTGGCGGAGTTCCTCTGCAGACTTCTTGTAGATGCGCTGGCAGGGAGGCCCCTTCTTGCTCAGCTCAGGGTCCAGGTTAATGTTGGCTTCATCTTGGGGTCATGTCTGAGTCCATCGATGTTCGGTAGGGCAGTCGTCATCTCCTTTTTGTACTCCTCACCCCAGAAGTCCTGAAACTTGAGGGTCCACTCAGGGCTCACTTCTGCATCTTCAGTATCCGCAGCGGGTTCGGCGTTCTCAGAGTCGATAGCCGTGGCTGCAAAGGCAGAAGCAGTATCATCGGGGGACTCCTCGGCCACCATGAGCCAGGCGGGTTGTATCTCCGGGTCGTCATTGCCGCGTAGCTTCTGCGTCTCCGCGTACACCAGGTACTTCTTCAGCTGGGCAGGGGTCAGGAACACCTCATCCACCAATCCCGCGCAGGCCGTGCCCTTCGGAGACCTGTCTCCAGATGCTTTCCCAGGAGAACAGCCTGTGATGGTGACGCGATCCCCAATCTTACCACTGCGGGACTTCCTGAGGAAGGAGACGGAGCCATTCCCTTCATAGCCCAGAGTGACAGGAGAGTGACTGCGTAACCACCTTCCGCCAAGGATAACATCCACCTGTATGCCCAGTGGTAGGATCCGGAGGGCAAGGGCGTTCTCCGTATAGGTGCCCGTGGTGGTGTGCGTGTTAAACTTGGCGTACGCGGTGGCGCCAGTGATCTTCACAGATCCATCCGCCAGGGTGACTCGCATCTCAGAGCCGGCTCGTGTCGTGAGGCCACATCGCTTAGCGCTCTGCTCCGAGATGAAGTTGTCAGAGGCCCCCGAGTCGATCAGCACCTTGACCGTGTGCCCTCTGAGGGTTGCGTAGAATACCAGCAGTAGCGGTCCTTCTTCGTCATGTGCCGCTGCGAGGGTACCCTCGATGTCGGTCTTCCACTGAACTCCCCCATCTGTGCGTATGCTTTTGCACTTGAGGTTGGGGAGGAGGTTGTCCGAGGCCTCGCGGCATTCTTCCAACGTTTGGCTACACGCGGCGTAGAACTCCTCATCCAGCAAATCAACATCTTCAGTCGGATGACTGACGAGGTTGTCTACACTCGCCGTCAGCAGGGTGCCCGCTGAGGTGCATTCGCTCGAGGTGGGGCTGACATGGGTGGTGTCGCTGGTGGTAGGGCTCACATGGGTAGTGTCACTGGTAGTAGGGCTCACATGAGTAGTGCCACTGGTGGTAGGGCTTACATGGGTAGTGCCGCTCACTGTGGGGCTCACGTGGGTAGTGCCGCTTGTTGTGGGGCTCGCATGGGTAGCGACACTATTGATGAGACTGCCATGGGTGAGGGGATCCTCGTCATGCTGAGGGCTGCCAGTAGGGGAGTTGTGGGCGAGTTGGTGGGAGCTCTGGTGGTCAGTTCTCGCCTCAGGGGTCTCAGCTGCTGCCATCTGCTGGGTGAAGCAGAGCGAATTGACCGAGGACTCCTCTTCCATCACCTCAGGGTCTTCAGCGATGGGGTGGCTGTCGAGACAGGGCGGCGCTTCATCCGCTTCATGCGTTCTGACGGTGGTCATCTGCTGGGTGAAGCAAAGCGAACTGGGTGCGGAGGTCTCCTCCGCCTCTGAGCAATAGGATGAACCTTCGGGGTTTCCTCCCGGAGTGGCCGGCGCGTTATCATGGTGCGAAGATGTAGTCTCTGTTGTGGGCTCGGCCAGCGAGGATGATGGAGGGGATGCTCCCAAGGGGCTGGGACCCAGCTTCCTCATCTTGTACCGGTGTACTGCGTGCAGACTGCACCAGGCGCCAGGTAGACCCACATCTCCCGCTGTCCCAGGTATCGTGCCCACTTCAGTGTCCAGGGTGCAGAGGGATGTCGAAGATCTCGCTGCTGCTCTTCGTGCTCCCTCCTTTTCCCACAGCCTGCTACCTGGGGAAGAGTCTGGGTTCGAAGTGGCGATTGCCTTTTGCTGCTCGGCGGGCGACAGCTCTCTCCAAGCCGCGTAGAGGTCGTGGGAGCTGGCGTTAGAGGGTTCGGGGACTTGCTGGCGACCGTCGTGTGAGAGGAGGTGCCACAATGCTATGCGCTGATAGCCCTCCTTGCGATCTTGAGGTTCGCGGGCAATGCGTATCCTCTCTGCCAGCTGGTTGGCGCGGTTCACGCGCTCCTTTGGCGATCGACTCCCAGGGTGTATGCGGCTGCGGGCGCGCTCCGACATCTTATCCACCAGGTCCTTGGTAGCCTCTGGGGATTTGCGCAGAGCTCTGCGGACCTTTTGCATGGCGACCTCGAGGGGGAGGGAGTACAGATCTCTCTTCCAGTGCCACGCAGCTAGCCTTTTCCGTGGGTCTGCGAGGTTGGACTGATAGATGGGCAGTGGTAGGACAACACGCGGTCGGGGGCGAAGATCGCGGGGCTCTCCGCGGTTGCTGCCCATAATGGGGGTCTGTGCCGGGGGACTCGCCGTCCCCTCCGACCCTCGATCCTCGCTTGTGTATAAGCAGGGCCGTCATCAAGAGGTAGTGACGGCTCATCGAAGGGGGTGCTTCCTGCAAGAGGGTGGCTAGACAAGTCATCCCTCGGCGGCGATGGGGCACCAGCTGAGCGGTAGGTGCGTCGCAAGCGGGTCCCAGAGGTGAAGGCCACGCTCTTGGGATGGGGACGTTGGCCCCAAGGGTCTCTGCGTCCTCGGGCGCGGCGGGGTTCCACTGGTTCTGGCCGCTTCTCCAGGGCGGAGAGGGTCTGATCATCAGGGCAAGACCTCACTTCCTCGAAGGGCAGGGTCTGGGGCTGGCCGCCGGCCAGTCATTCGTCGCTCTCCACCGGGGGAAGGCCGTCACCCTCCACAAGCTCGATGCCCGCAAGGGCCGCCAGGGTCTGGTAGCTCTGCTCGTCCTCACAGGTAGCAAGAGCCAAGACTTCCTCGGAGAACTCCTCTGGGACGCCATCCACCGAGGAGATGTCCTCCTGCTGCTCGATGGCCCAAACGACGGCGGCTACAAACCCAGGGGAGTTCGCCAGTCGAGCGGGTGCATTGGCCCTCCACTCCTTGAGTTTAGCCTCGTCCGTTCAGTTACGGACGATGTGCTCCGCAGAGCCGCAGGCGAAGCACCGGCGGACTTTCGGAGCGTCGGGGCGAGAGAGGCCAGGTGGTGGTGGCAATGGGGTCACTGCCGCGGCGACGGTGGTGGCAGGCCGATTCTCCAGCATGGCAAGAGCTGGGCGGTTCGAAGAGGGGGTACGCCTGTAGAAGGGGGTGCGAGGTGGTGGATTAGCGAAGGAAACAGTACGGGGAGGACGGTCTTGAGAGCGCCTCTGAGCCGCCTCCGTGTCAATGTCACTCTCCACCTCCTCAGCAACTTCCCGAATCTTCAACAAGGCGTTGTGGGTGCCTGGGATGTCGTCAGCGACGGCCTTCCTCTCCCACTCTTCTGGTTTGGAGACATCCAAGTGGATGGCTCTCAGGCGCCGCATCACCTTGGGTGCATATTTCAGCCCTCGGCGGAACGTAGAGAGCATCGACAGGTTGGTCATCTCCACGCAATTGGGGACTCTGCCGGCCAGGAAGTTGACGGAGGCCATGCGAGTCTCCAGTCGCGAGAAATACTCCGCCGCGGTCTCGTTCATCGCCTGCTTCAGGGCAATGGTCTCGCCGTGTGCGTTCTCCAGATAGGCCTGCGTCAGGGAGCACACCGCCAGATCGCTGAAGAACACGTCCAGCTCCCCGTAGCGTTGGTGCCAGGCTTGCTCGGACCCAAAGGTCCCCGCCGCGCGCTCCAAGAACTTTCTCTGCTGGTCTTGAAGAGTGTGCTCCTTGAAGCTCCAAAGAAGGCTTGACACACTCGCCTGGTACGCTGATACTGACGGCGTACAACTGGGAGTGGTCAGTGCTTCGATCACGATGGCCTCCTGGAATACCTTCCGCACCATGTTGGAGTAGTGCTCCAACTGCGTCAGGAGGCCCTCCTTGTCGGCCGATTTCGTGTCGGACGCGGAGCGGGGGAACCTGGTGACGCTCTTGACCAGCTTTAACACCATTTCCTTGGTCTTGTGCTCCAGGCGGACCTCGTCTGAGGATGCTCGCAGGTTAGTGCCCTGCGGCAGACGGACGATGCCTGGAACAAAGGGGGTGGCGCTGGGAGAGAGCACGGGTTCGCAGCGGCGGCAGAGTGAACGGGGTTCGCGGCAGTGGCAGAGTGAACGGGGTTTGTGGCGGCGGAGTGGGGGAAACGGGCTGGAGGTGGTGGTCCCGGGGCATGCGCGGGTGGAGGCGCGGGCGCGGGATTTGTGGGGACTGCAGTCGGAGTGGGCGGTAATGTAGGGGCTGATGGTGGTGCGGGGAGTGGAAGAGGTGTATGGAAGGGCAGGGGTGTGGATGGTTGTGCGGCCACCACGCTCATGCTCCGGTACCAATCGGAGTTGCTGACCTCCGACCACGCGGCGAGCCCGTCCTGATCGAAGTTCTGCATCTCCGACTCCCGCGCGGTAGCAGGGATCCACTCCCACACTGGCTGCCCCATGCTGGTAGACCGCACATTGGCCGCGGCTGGGTCCCCCATTGCCATATCCATGACCTCGCGGTCGACCATGAGGACCCAGGTCTCCACACGAGGGTTGGTAAGGGGTAGGGGTGCATGGTGTAGCCGGCCTCCCATGCGCGCATATGCAGTCAGCGGCGCTCCCAGCAGGTGCATGATCCTGAACAAGATGGCGTCGCCCTGCACCCCAGCACGGCGGCGTTCGTCCCATGGCAGGGAGACGGTTGCCGCGCCTCGCACCCCAGCTGACTGGTGCACCCACAATGACCCACCATCGTGGGTGACGAAGAGAGCTCTGACCTCTTCTGGGTACTGAGGGTAGGAGGGCTCTGGTGCGGGGTCGTCAGGGGGATCCTGAGGTGGATCACTGGGGGGGCCTGGTGGCGAGTCGCTTGAACTGGAGTCTCTGGGCTCTGAGTCGGGGTTGCCACCGCCATGCACCACCGTCTCCATCGACTGCCGCCGGCGGGCCACCATCATGTTGTGGGGATTTGGCCGACCCTGAGTGGGAGGTTCGGCGGGAGCGGTCTCAGCGGCGGTCTGAGGCACTGGAGGGGTTACGCTGGCGGCGGCGTCTGTCTCGTGTAGATGGTCCGCCGTCAGGCCCTGTGCGCTGCCCTGAGGGTCGCCTGGTGGGGAGGCTCCTGCCGATGCCGTCGCGCCAGGCAGCGCGAGTCCTTTCGAGAGCACTGCGGAGATGTCCAGGGCCTGTACTGCCGCCAGGACTTCTCTGCGAATGTGTTCACTTCGGCTGCTCGCGTCCGAGTCGGAGCCGGACCTGTGGGCGGCCCTCCGCCTGCGCTCAGCCCGTGCCTGCGTGCTTCGGCTGCCTCTGGTCCCCGTGCTGGTGCGGCTGATGTCCGTGCCGGAGTCGGGGTCAGAGTGATCAGGTGCGTGGCTTGGGCCTGGAAGATGCTTGCCATGTGTCGCAGGGCCCGAGGATGCCCTTCGGGAACGCCGACGCCGGCGAGTCTCTGAGGTTGTTGCCACCGCGGGAAGGTGACGCACCAAGAGCTGGGTCCCGCCCGAGACGTTCTGCTGAACTCCGCTGTCAATCAAGGGGTACCTGCAGAGGATCCGGCAGGGCCGCGGCGCCGATGCTGATGAAGTGCTGCAGCGATGAGAGATCCGCGCCTGAGTCATGAAGCGCGGAGGTGGCCGGTGCCAGCTGATGGAGCTGCTGTGGTCGATGCTGCGGCTGTTGTGGCGGCTGCGGCTGCTGTTGCTGCTGCTGCTGTAACTGCTGCTGTTGTAACTGCTGCTGCTGTAACTGCTGCTGCATCGGTTCCAGTGGCTGCTGCTGAAGCCACTGCTGTTGCTGCTGCTGGTACGCGAGCCACTGCTGCTGCTGCTGTAGCTGTTGTTGGAACGGTGTGGGATACGGTATGCGCCCACGGGGTGATGGGTTCCCAGTGTGAACGGCACTGGTGATACTCCCCCAGCGAGGGGCGCTGATTGGGGCAATACCCAATTGACGCCGTTCCATACAGCCTGTGCAGGGGTGCCATCCGGCATAGTATAAGGGCGGGGCACCGCTGTGTAGGGCATGGTGGTGCCTGGATGTGGAATGGGGTGAGCGGAAGCGTATGCGGTGGGCGATGGGAAGGTCATGGGAGAGAACAGAGTGTGGTGTAGCTGCTCTGCGCTGACACTCATGCTGGGGAATGCCTCTGATGTCTGCTGTGACATTCTGACTGCTGAGCTGGTTGAGTTCAAAGACTGGGTGTGGCAATAGCCACAGGTGAGCAAAAGTAGTGAGTGCTCGCCTTTTTATTTAATCAGCCTCGTCCTCGTCGATGTCACTCGCTGGAGGCGAAGGAGCGGGACTTCCAGGTGGAGATGGGGGAACCCAATCAGCGCCAAGGAGGACCCAAGGGGGGGCGTCGATCACTTGTATTGCCTGGAGATGCCACACGTGGTCGTAATGTACTGGTAGGATAGCCAGCGTGACTTTGCCCAGGCGTTCAGTCGCTGTTCTCCTCTTCGTCGCCAGAGGAGGAGGGGGAAGGAGGACCGCTCCAAGGACCGCTCTGCCAGAAAGCGCCTGCTGGTGGATAGGTAGGGTCTGGAGGGAATACCCACTTGATAGGTCCTTGCTTCCACCACGCTCTTCTGTATTCTTCTGGCGAAGGGGGTACTGCCATACACCAGCGAACTCAAAATTTGGCCAGGGCTCCGCGACACGATTTTTGAGTGCCTAGGCGCGCGGGCAAGAGTCAAGCAACAGTGAAAAAGGAGGTGTCAGGTCCAATATGAGGGTCCAGTGAAGCCCCAGACGGTATCTGTACTCCGTAGGTCCCAAGAAAAGCCCAGTCAGTGCGCTGCTGGAAGATACCAGGAGGTGCTGAAGGGCTGCCAGAAACGTCCCAGAACTGCTGAAAGCGCCTTTTGGTGGAGCTTTCCCCGCTGCTGATGGCCGTGAGGGCGGTATCAGGGGTTTCTAGGCTGTTCTATGGGGTCTAAGGAGGGGTTTTTCGGTGGTGGGGGCTACTGTGGAAGGCTGAAAACTGGCTAAAACTGCTGTTTTTGGCTGTTTTTGCTGCTTTTAGGGGTCTGTAACTAGTTGCATGCCAAGAACGAGGCCATGATAGACCCTAGTATCCAACCTTACTGCTCGAAATCGGTCGGAACTGGCCGCAGACGAAGTTTGGTTTTAAGATCTTGTCAGGCATGCTTGGGTCGAAAAGCCGTTTTGAGCCCCCAGTGTTAAGGGAGCCGGATACTGCTTTTTAGTGACTTTTGGAGGTATTTACAGGAGTCCTTCTACAAAAAAAAATGGTTTTTCTGACGTAGAAATTGCGCAAAGGTTGCCAAAAGTACAGCCTCTCCCCTGCAGTATTCCGTAAGTTACAACAGGTCCGTGGTTGAACGCAACGGAGGCGTTCAAAGTAACGCAAGATACCAAATGTGCCAGGGGCACGACGACAGATGCTCGGAAATATATATGTTTTTGATTGAACGTGCAAAGGTACACAATTCGGATTTTATAATATACTGGATCAGGGCCAGATTGAGGTACAAACGATAATTCGGTTCCGAGTTCTGAAGGCTAAACACTTCTCAAGTGCTCCACTTATTCACTCGTCACTCAGGTTGCAGGGTCAACCACTCGACAGCCGATGTCACACTCCGGCTCAACGTTCAATTCCCGATCCGATCTCATTTCTAATTCCGATTCGTCATTCTCGATTCAGATGTTACGTCGACGGACTGACACGATGACTGCCATACAGTACTGTCATACTACTGTACTGTCATACTGACATACTGTCATAGTATCATAATGTCATACTGTCATACCCCCGACATCTGATATTCGATTTCATTGTCTTTCCGATCCCGATGCGAATCTGGCCATTCCCCGAGGATCTGACTAAGTGCCACGATGACCACCCCACAGTACTGTCATACTACTATAGTGTCATAGTGTCATACTGTCATAGTGTCATACTGTCATACTGTCATACCCCGGACATCTGGTATTCATTCTCATCGTGATTTCAAGCCCAATTTCACTGTCATCGTGCCAATCCCAGATTACCCCCGATGACACACATACGGACGCATAGGCATATCGGCTCACGCTGTGCCTCCGGGCACACATTTCGTCATCGAACCGTCTCGTGCATGCCGTATCGAACCGTCGCGAGTATTCCGTCGATCGAACCGTCTCGAGCATTTTCGATCGAACCGTTTCGAATATTCGAGCATCGTCATTGACAGGTCAGTATCGCTTGGCCGAGCGAGGAACGAGTACTCCGAGCGAAGGGAAGCCCGGCGGGCCTTCGGTAACTCGTCGATGGGTGTCAGACTCGTATCGCGGTACTCGAATCTGGCCCGACGGAGCGCGCTCCGATGGGTGGCAGAGTCGTATCGCGGTACTCGAATCTGGCCCACCGCGACCCTCGCCTTCGTCGCGGTGCTCTTCGCGAAGATGAAAGACGCTCGCTCGCCTATCTCTGAATCTCCCCCTCCCCGCCTGCCACATTGCTTTGCTTGCTCGCGAATACATGTTGTTTTCACTACCACCATCACTGACGGTGTCTTCGTCGACTCCTCATTCTCACCGGTGACGCGCCCTTCACCGAGAGCGCGACCGCGATTGCCATCGCCTTCGACACCGCCTTCGCCGACTCCCACCTCTCCACCTAGTCGCGCACCCTCTCATTCTCACCGGTGACGCGCCCTTCATCGAGAGCGCGACCGCCTTCGCCGACTCCGACCTCTCCACCTAGTCGCGCACCCTCTCATTCTCACCGGTGACACGCCCTTCATCGAGAGCGCGACCGCATTTGCCAACGCCTTCGACGCCGCCATCACCGGCTTCGTTTCACAGGTGATGTTATTAGAGTCCGAGTGGTCGTGATCGGCCATCGGTCGTATTACTGTCGGCCGAGTGTCGGTGTCGTGATGCCGCCGGGGCGGTGGTGACATGATCGATATGTCATCCGTCGGCACGGGTTGCGAAGCCGGAGCACGACCGTTTTCACTCTCGAACGGTTCGCACGAAGGTCGAGCAACCCCGGTCAGCGTACTATGAGCAAGTGCGCGAGGTTCGTCCAACCGTTTCCGATGTCGCGGAAACAGGAGTCGATGCTCTCGCGGGGCAGCGGGGTTCGCAACCCGATGATGGTATCCGTGAAACGGACGTTGTCACCGCGATTCGAGTGGCAGGGGTCGTTGTGACCGCGAGGTATTCCAGTCCGATTACGCTCACCGCCAAAACAACAATTCCACAGGGGAGAAGTCCTGTCGCGATTGACCGGCCCCTGACCGAGAGAGTCTCCCAAAAAGAGGGCTTGGCCGAAGATTGGCCGAAAGAATTTTGACCCTTAAGTATGCAAAAAGATGTCAAAACAAGAAAAAACAAATGTTTTCTCGAAAACTGGCCGAAAGGCCTCCGGAGAGGACTTCTGCCCTGCAATTCCATCCTATACTCTACACGATACGACGACGACATCATCGTAGATTTCTCCGCTATTACTCTGATCACATTATTAGCAAAGTCGAGGCTTTAACACTGCTCAAAGAGCGATTTAAAATTCCGAATAGCCAATTAACTTTTACAATCGGATTTTGTATATATACGTCGCCGCTAAGCTCAACATCGAAAAATGTCGATTTTGAAACAGCCCGAATCGAGAATACGCAAACCGTACAATCTCGACCCTTTGACCGCGGTGAGTATCTCTCGAGATTTTGCTCTTGGAATGGGACAAAACACGTGCGCGAATATGTGAAGCGATCGCGTGACTTGCTTACCTACTTGATTAATTGTGGATAATAGGGGCGAACGAATGTTAATCGAGTCGAGCTTTCCGTCTACCGCGAGATCGTCAAAATAGAGTTAAACAATAAATTGAGGCCCGACATACCGACGACGAAAAAGGTCGATGGATGGATAAATACGACACGAATCGCGAAAATTGCCCCGTGCCTGCATACCCTTTCCGCCGATAATCGCGGCGGTATCGATTATTCCGTCGCCACCGATGCGTTTATAAAGTGGATTAGCCAGGTACGTTGCCCGGTTTATCACGCGCGCGAACGTTCGCGATCGGCTGATTTGGTCGCTATCGCAACGGCAGGTAATTCTAAAAGAGAAGGTCGAAACGTCCGGTACAATCGCCCACGATCTTGACATGCGCCCCGTCGCGCTACATATCTTTGCGAAAGGAGACCGTGACGAGAACGGCCGTCATGGCGTGCAACCGACCGATTTCCCATCGCCGCCATCGGATGCCGCGCCGATACAAGTGTCGTATCATTCGCATCCGGCGGTGATCATGGCTCAAGTGGGGTATTACGCGCCACCCAGCTTGGAAGATGGTTACTACGCGCTGACGGAGTTGAAAAATTCGACCGAGCATGTCGTGCTCGGCTATTCCGGTTTGTACGTGATTCGTATTCTTTATCGAGATGGCGATTCCAACCCCGACCGAGTCGCCGCTTTGAGCAAGAGATGCGAGGCGCTTCTCGCTGAGCGTGATTTGTCGCACGCGATTTTCCAGGGCAAGATTTCGCTACGCGAAGGGTGGATGCAAGCGCAAAAAAAGCCTTTGCAATCTTTGGATGAATTACAGAAATCGGATCGATCTCCATTTGCAGTTAATTTCAACCAAGCTATCGGCTCTTACAGATATGCAGAGCTATCTTACGATATTTTGCAAATTGTTCCGCCATCGCTTACTGGTAGATTACTACGCGTACGAATTCAAATCTCGTACAATCAAATAGTGCTGGTCGCATCCGGCGACGCGATCGCGGGATTCGCGGCGCATATCGCCAAAAACGAACGCGCCGCTTGTTGCATGGTTGCCATATACGCATCCATTTTACTCTGTCGCGCAACAACAAAATCACCCAAGTAATTACAAGCGCGACAACCGCGACCGAATAAAAACGACGAGACGCGCCTCCAAACGACGCATCTCTTCGCGAACAACTTTGGTCACGTGGGTGTCGATGCCCTGCGATAGCGGCGTCGCCGTGAATGCGGGTCCCGGACGCGGCGCCTGCGTAAACACGGCGGCGGATGCCCGGTCGATCGTACGTACGCTCGAGTTTTTTTTATGTAAAAAGTCGAATCGTAGTCAAATGCATACCAACGCATGGCAATCGCATCCGTTCGGCACATGCCATCTCGCAATTTTCATCGAACGAAGACCGCCGTCGCCGTCTCCATCGCCGTTGCCGTCGCCGTCGCCGTCGTCACCGGCGTCGCGCTCGTGATGGTCGCGATGCTCGCGGTGGGCATCGCCATCGCTTCGACTTCGTGCATGAGCAACTCTATTGAGAGTTAGTTTTGGTCCAGTCGGTCCGTCCAGTCCGTCCAGTCCGTCCAGTTTGGACGGACTGGACGGACCGGACCAAACATTCTTAACATTCTAAGATTTCGCAAAATAGGGCTCCCATACTTAAGCCCATACTTAAGGAGTGTAACGCGTCGGTCCGCGTCGACGCCTGCGTTTTCACATACTTAAGAAACTTTAAAGTTTTTCTTCATACTTAAGGAATATACACTGACTCCCCCCTACCCACCTAACCAGGGACTCAGGGGGTATAACCCAGTCGCATGCGAGTGTCAAACGTGCGTCAGAGAGACGAACCCAACGACAGAGCTTGACAATCGTATACGATTGTCAAACGTGAGTCAGGCAGTAACCCTGTGAATTTTTGTTTCATATTTTTTGGGCATTCACGGATGATGCCATGCGCGACAATCACAGTGATGTGTAGATCATTACACTCACCCCGTGTCTATATAGAGTATTCCTTTCATTATAAAAAATCATTTTTCATGGTACCTTAGCATACCATGCCTACGTTTTTCGGTCTATACCGGCTATATATAAATTATTAATGAACACGCGATACACAGTTCTGACAATCGTACACGATTGTCAGAACTGTTTCCCAAACGAATTTTGTAATTGTTTTGTTGTTAGTAAAAAAATTACACCGAACCCCACAACAATAATATAAGCCTGAACCGCTTTGAAATCTAATGAGAGCAAAATGACGTATGTAAAAATCTGAAATCAAGCATTCTAAAAACTGATATCTGAAATCTAACGTAGAGCAAATTAAAGCAAAAGAAAATTCTAGAGGCCTAGCAGACTTTAAAATGGAATCCCCTCCCCACTCTAAGTGGAAACCTGGAATCCCAAGTCGGTATCCCCCCCTCCCACTTACCCACTTTTTCGGGACCAGGAGTGAGGGCAAGATTTTTCAAAAAAAAACCCTCTATTATAATACAAGCTGCATGACCTCGAATGTGCAAAATTTAATGCCGCGTTATCCAAATACTCAATTTTGGCAATACAGCAACCAGTTAAACCACCAGTTAACTAGTGCAAAAAAAGCAATTAACCCTTTGTAGCTAGTTAATCAATTTCTTATTTACTTACTAGCTAACCCCAACCAGTTAATCAATTTGCACTAATCACTTCCAACCAGTTGGACCTCAGGTCAACCGGTTACGCCCCTTAGTTTTCAAAACTGGTTCGGACCCCCCCACCCCCCCACCCCCCCATATTATTGTTGTGGGGTTCGGTGTAAGTTTTTTACTAACAACAAAACAATTACAAATAAATTCGTTTGGGAAACAGTTTTGACAATCGTACACGATTGTCAAAACAGTGTATCGCGTGTTCATTAATAATTTCTATATAGCCCGTATAGACCGGACTAGGAAAGAATGGGAAATGATCCTCCTAAAGGCCTCAAGCGATTTAAATATTGCCAAGGAGGGCATGGGCGGATGCAAAAAATCACAGGGCTACTGCCTGACTCATGTTTGACAATCGTATACGATTGTCAAGCTCTGTCGTTGGGTTCGTCTCTCTGACGCACGTTTGACACTCGCATACGACTGGGTTATACCCCCTGAGTCCCTGGTTAGGGGGGGAGGGGGGAGTCAGTGTATATTCCTTAAGTATGAAGAAAAAATTTAAAGTTTCTTAAGTATGTGAAAACGCAGGCGTCGACGCGGGCCGACGCGTTACCCTCCTTAAGTATGGACTTAAGTATGGGAGCCCTATTTTGCGAAATCTTAGAATGTTAAGAATGTTTGGTCCGGTCCATCCAGTCCGTCCAGACTGGACGGACTGGACGGACTGGACGGACCGACTGGACCGATATGAATCCCCAACTCTATTAACGACGGACGAATCACCTCGAAATTGAAAATGTCTTTATCCGAATCGTTTTTTAGCTCGATGGGTAGCGGCACCGGTAACCCGTCACGCGATTGGCGATGCCGATCGAACGCTTCAAACAGCAGGCGCTGCAAACGGGTATCGAATGCGGACGGCTTCGCCTCGTTCCGATCTCGCGCTTCGGCGAAAGCCGGTTCGACGGCCATCACCATCGCCGCCGCGACGGCGTTGACGTTGGCGTTAGCATCGGCGTTGGCATCGGCGTCGGCATCGGCGTCGGCATCGGCATCGGCGTCGGCATCCGCGGCGTTGTTGGCATCATCAGCGTCGGGATCGCTCCCCGTCGCTCGTCGAGGTGGGCGGTTACGCTGCTTGTGCGCCACAAATAAAGGCGAATGTACCGGATGTTTCGCTGTGCTAGGACAACATATTGTGTCATGCGCGGATGACTCAGCAGTGTCATACATGCTAGCAGTGCCATACGCGCCTTACGATATTAGCGCCCGAGACCCCTGTTGAGGAAGAGACCCCCTTAGTGGGAGTACACAGTACTAGTGTACGGTGTAATAAGGTGTCATAGTGAAGCACTGACACCTCATACTGCATGATACTGTAGTAGAAGCATCTGATAGGTTAATGGGACTTGGCCATGCTGACTAGGATTAACTCAGGGAGTTGAGTGAATAAGTAATGGCCAAGGCCAAAGAAACAGTTGAGTTCCCAAGAGTAAAGACAAGCCAATATGGCAAAAGATATAACCTAATTCTTATATGCAAGTATATGCATTAAGTCTGGACATAGATCCTAAGAACCAGCATAGTTTGGTTAGCATCAAATGAGATATAGAGCATAATATAGAACCTTGCACTATATCTTATCCACAAGTAGTTTCACAGTGACTGTTAAGTAGAGGGTTTGGTACTGCCTCCTACAAAATGGTATCAGTGTGCTACGCACCACCACCACCACCGCTTCCACAAAATTTTTTACTTTCGACTGATGACCTTTCCAACGATTTTACACCGTGACTTCAGCTTCAATGTTATTTGAAATCTGCCAGTGTGTGTTACGCTCACCCGGGGCCTCCCCTAACGCGACTTCAGTTACGGCTTTTATCGGCTCATGCTTGTGACAACCACATGAATTATCTTTTATTTGCTTACGACAGCGAATTTCTTCTTCAGCGCGTTGTGTAATTGTAGTTCATACTGAATTCTGGAAATCGGGCGCTTTTAGGGCCTAATTATATATATAGTGCTCTAGCGTCCTGCCAAGAGTGCAGTGCTTTCGAGCTCGTGTGTCGCCATGGTGCTTGAGCCGGCGCGAGTTGCCTTAGAATTGTCAATTGATACGAGGTCTTCTTTGGCGCGTTGATCTGGAGTTTTGGAATTTTGGGCTACTGAGCGAGGCCCCTACTGTGGCACAGTGTGCCACAAATACAGTAATGGAACCTGGTAGTTCGTCGTGTATATCGCGAGGCGGAGGAAGCGACTTCCAACTCCCATGTTACTTTTACGAATGTGGACGAATTCCAGCTCGACGTGCTGTTTGGCAAT
The DNA here is from genome assembly GCA_001247695.2 of Cymbomonas tetramitiformis. Lineage (NCBI taxonomy): Eukaryota > Viridiplantae > Chlorophyta > Pyramimonadophyceae > Pyramimonadales > Pyramimonadaceae > Cymbomonas > Cymbomonas tetramitiformis. The sequence goes on along the minus strand of LGRX02017176.1, from coordinate 2,586 downwards.
GATTAATTTTCGACTTAGCGAACGCCAGTGAGGCACACCTGCCTACTTTGAAACTTTGATGTCGTTGCGTTGGCAATTTTGCGTGCGTTTTGCGCCTGCGACTCGTGGATTTACCGTACAAATTGTGTCGAGAATTCTTATTTTTACTTGGATCCTGGTTTGAGATTGTTTGGAATTCTACCTCTAGCGCTTGGCTTCGTATTTCCGCCGGAACGACTGCACGACTTCGAGTTTGTCTTACTCGCTGGCAGCTATGCGCCGCTAAATCTTTTTGAAATCTGTGCCTGGTTTTTGAAGTGTTCGATGTAGTCTTCGCCTCTATGGCTTGGCGATTGAATGGGTTTGCGACGTTCTTCTTTCGTGCTTCTGGCTATCTTGCGTGATGCAGCTTTGAGATTGCAGTTTCGTGGCTGCGAGCGTGGGCGACCTCGATTGTCCTTGCGACTATGCGGGATGGGGCAAGTTTATGGCGGGGAATCTGAAAATTTGCTCCGACTTTGCGAGGAATTCCTGATTTTGTTGCAATTCGACGCTCCAGCGTTCTTATTAGTGGCTAACCCTAGGTGTTGTCGCGCTGTAGCGTTGCTTTGGCTTCCGTGAGCCGGTCGTTGGCCAATTTTGCTCAATTTGTTTTCGTCTTAAATCTTCGAGTTCGCTGGAAAGCTTTTGCTGAAATTTGGTCGCGGCAGTTGGTTATCGGCTGTTGGGCCTGGCTTCTGCGTCTTCTCTCTCATACTTTTATCGCTTGCGGCGGAAGCTAGCGGATCTTCCTCGGTTGATTTGTGTGTTTCTCCACCTACGTTTGGCGCTCCTGGGTTAGCGGGATTGCACTTGCAGCTTGAGCTTATGGCTCTTCGCTTGTGCTCGCTTGGCAGCTCCGGCGACATGGCGCTTCAGGATCCTGGCATGACAGCGGGGGGGGAGGAGCTGCGAGATACAGTGCTGGATGCCAGGAATAGGTCTTTTGTGTTTGCGCGAGACGTCCACGAGGCGCAGCACAGTGCACCACAGGCGGCGGTGCGGCTCGGTGCGTCCGCGGCGGCGCTGCATAGTGCGCCACCAGCGGCGGCGCGGCACTTCGCACTTCCAACGGCGGCGCGTCACAGTGCGCCACCAGCGGCGGCGCGGCACTACTATGGCCAAGGCCAAGCACTGGTAGTCAGCTCGCAATCTCCAACAACACAGTGGGAAGCAGAGCTGGAGGCGGCACGCGGCTTGCGGCATCCCACGCATGGCTCACGAAAGCGGGTATGGCTAGCGCGCGGTGCAGAGCTTGCGGCGAGTGGGTCGCTAATAAGGCAAGCCCCGCTAGCTACTGCCGCGGGGCCGGCGGCGGATAGCTCGCGACACCGACAACGAGAGCAGTTGTCGCATAACGCACAGTTAGCAGCACGCATCCCACGCGTGGCCATGCCCCTCGCGCTCAGCACGCGGTGCCCAGCGCTCCGCGTGGATTTGCAAGCCTCGACGCTCTGCAAAGACGCGTTGGCACCCAAGGCCGACCACGACATAGCATGGACCTATCTGGACCTCCTGTATGCAGACGGTAGTTAGTGCTCCCCAGAGCCGCCGCAGAAGCACGATGCGCAGCGACCGGCGCATGACGCACAGCTGCTTGCCCCACCAATGCATGGTGTGGAGCGGGCAGCGTGGGGCATGACCTGGACTTACGAGGACCTCCTCTATGCGGGCGGTAGTTGGTGCCCCCCGGAGCCACCGAAGCGCGATGTGCAGCGACCGGTGCGTAGCGCGTCGCTGCCAGTCCCACCAGCGCAGGGTCGGAGCAGCGGCACTAGACTCACTGGAGGGTTCGGAACAGGCGGCACTCGACGAGCCGCAACTGGCGAGTAGCGCACAGCTTCCGCGTCATCAGCATATAGTGCAGAGCGGAGCATGACTAAGACGCCGCCCAGAGAATGTGCGCGGCTGCCACCCACCAGAGAGCACGCGCGAATGCCACACACCGGCACAACGAAGGCGCCGCCCACAGAGTGCGCGCGGCTGCCACACAGTGGTACCACCGACGTAAAGCTTGGGCAGCGCGCGCGACAGACACCCGAGACTCGGCCACTGGAGCGCATACGGCCACCTAGTGGCGTCGCTGGGGAGCGGGAAGCGCACCCTTCTCGGCGGCGCGCCAAGAAGCGGAGGCATATGCAGCGATCGCGGGAGGCGAGTAGGAAGCGTGGTGCCCGGGGCATGCGAGGCTCAGCACCTACGAGGCGAGGTAATCGTGGGGGTTCACGTAGCATCCGAGGCGGGAGATCAGGAGGTCGCATCGTGGTGTTCAAGCCCTACGAGGGGGCCTGCGAGGCATATCGAGTGGGCATCACGAGTGCCCGCGCCCTTCCCTTGGATCCGAAAGAAAGCGTCCAGGCGTGGACCGCTTTTCTTTGGGGGGGGAAGAGGGCGCGCCGCGGGTAGCACACGATGACCACCGCGAGCGCGCCGAGCGCACCGCCACGAGGCAGCCGGATAGATGGCCGCTGTCTCGGGCCGCGTGACGCGCAGCTGCCCCACCAGGCACGCCATACTCACGGTGCCTAGGGGTGGCGCGCAGCGTGTGCACGGCGACCGGGCGCCATC
>LGRX02017174.1:19517-39002 GCA_001247695.2 Cymbomonas tetramitiformis | reverse complement strand
TACGGTTTCGGACTTATACTATTCTACACTTATTAAACCACCAGAGCCATGGAGAAGGCAGTGGACAAATACCACACAGAGGTGGAGGGGTCGTCCCACGTCTTTGGTCGGCTCCTCCGATTTGTTCGGCAGGTCAGGGAGGTTCGGGAACTGGAGCCGGTGCGCTACGCCATGGAGATGGCGCGTCTGGGACCACTAGAGAGCGGGGGTGAGGAGAAGGTGTTGTCGGACCACTCCCTGCTGGCAGAAGTGGCCAGACACTGCTTCGGCAAACTCAGCTCCGAGTACCGCGAGCTTTCTTCGGTGTTGACGGAGGCTCGGGAAGGTAAGAACCTCACCTTGGACGTCATAGTGGTTCCCTTGGCGCAGCTGGTGATGCCCGACAAGGGGGAAATGGCGTCGATCGGTCCGTTCCTGCGTCGCGTGCGTCAAAGTCAGGACAGACAGACTCGCACGGTCCGCGAGTTCTGGGACGGGGTGCACCTTGCTCACGACATCGTGAGCATGCTGGCTGCCCACGAGCTCACCTCTCCGGTGCCGGAAGAGGAGCTGCTGGAGATATTCCTTACGGGTTTGATACCGGAGATAAGGAGGAAGGTCTTCCTTATAGCCGAGAGGAAAGGCGCTTCGGTTCTGACTCTGAGCCGGACGGCCAGTAAAGGCCGCCACGAACTCCTGACTTGGGCCATAGAGGCTGAGCGGGAGTTGCGGCAGAGCCAGGATAAGACGAGCCGCTCGGTCCAGCTGCTGGCCCACGTAGATGTCACGGAGGAGCTGCTAGCCATGGCGACGTCCGCTGGCGCTCCGACACCCACAGGGCAACGACTCGGCTCCCCAGAGTACGAGGGCTGCCGTCTGTGCAAGAGCATGGACCATTATGCCCGCGACTGTCCGCAGGCGAGCCAGCGCCCGAAGGAGTGGGCCAAGTGCCTCCTGGAGGACACCCTGGCGTTAATAGGGGACGAGTCGGTGGAGGAAGCTTTGGCTGCCATCGGTTTGGATTTTGTCCAGGAGGACGCTCCCCAGCCCGGGGCGTCCTCCCCGCAGTAAAGGGCGCGGGCCCCGTCACTGCGGGGTCAGGGGGACAAAAGGGCCCCGCGCCGGCGTCCACAGCGATGCAGGTGCTGCATGATAGGTGGAGAAGGTGTGGGAGACACCTTAGTGGCAGCGCCAGGCGCCACCTCAAGAGCCGGAGTCGAGTCGAGAGGTATGAGCAGGAAGGTTTAGACATGCTAGCCGCCACCCGCACGGAAAGCCCAGAGCCTCCTGAGCGGGAACAGGTCGAGCAGCGCGTCCAAAGAGAGCAGGCAAACTTCTGGAAGTCCGCCAGAACCCCAGCAACCGCCTCAGTTCCGCGTCCCGAGGAGCCGGGGGAGCTGCTCTGTTGGATCACCGGTGCGGACACCCGGGGTAAAAACCGGTCGAGCCACACAGTTGAGCCACGGGCAGTCTACCAACAGCACCTGGAGAACCAGGGGTCGGATGTTGCGAGAGTTCGCGGGCACTGGAAGTTCAGAGCTCAGCGTTTACCCCCCAGAGTTAGGAAAGCCTTTCAGGCCCAGCAGCCAAGTGCTCGCCTGCGTTCCGCCATCAGGGCGCTAGAAAGGTATCTAAAGCTGGAAGAGTCAGAGGTCCGGCCGGTCAAGTCCCTTGCGCTTTGGAGGGCAGGGCAAAGGCGGATGAGCCAGAAGCTTGGACCCACGACTAGTAAGCCCCAGTTGAATCGAGAAGAGTTAGATAAGCGCTTGAAGCGGCTCGTCAGGGTGCGCGAGTTCAATCGCCGACGCAAAGCCATCTTGGATCAGGAGTTCGGACGGTTTGTTCGCGTTGCCAAACCCAAGCCTGCCGAGGGAGAAGAACTCTCACCACCAGAGAGAACTTCAAAGCCCAGTCGGCCGTGGTTGACCCGAAGCAGGGCTCGCCAGGCTTTGGGCCCGAAACGCAGACCATGGCTGACTCCTGAAGACAAGGCGCTTCGAACCTCTCGATTGCAGCTCAGGTACGAGTTGGAGGGTAGGGACCCGGCTTCTACCTCAACAGAACGCCATGCGGACTTCCACGCCTTCGTAAAGGAGGAGTTGGAAAGGGAGAATAGGGAACTTCAGCAAGACAATGAGCCGATGCACCGGGACGAGCAAGTCAGAAAGCACATAGCGGCTAAACTGGCTGCAGCGTCAGTCCAAGTCGCGGTGTCCCCCCCAGACTTCCCAGAGCGCAGCGCAGTTCAGAAAGCAGTCGCCATCGGCCTGCTAGCGGACGCGTGTACTTACTGCCTCCCGGACTGTGACTCCGACGCAGAAACGTCAGTCACCCGCCTGGACTGCATAATGCAGGACGGCGATATCAGTCCGAGCTGGTGTGAGTCCCTGGCAGCGGTGTCCTCGATGGGAGCGCGCCCGAGGAGTTTCGACAGGCACAGTCGCACACCGACGTTGTTGCTGTTTTGGGCCTGGATTGCGGGCGTCAGAGTCAAGGTGTTAGTGGATTCGGGAGCATCCACCAATATCATCGCAAAGAGTACACTGCAGAGGCTCTCCGGCGTCAAGCCGGTGCGCCACGAGCAAGCCATGCGGGTTCGAGTGGCTGACGGCACCACATATGATGCTAATTCCTGCATCAGGCCCAAGCTCCTTGCTGAGACGTCAAAGGGGTCTTACGGCCAGCAGGTTGAGCTTCGGGTAATGCCACTCGACCTCAAGGTGGATGTCATCCTGGGGGGTCCTTGGCTGGCGAACCTTTCGCCGGTTACGCTGGATTATAAGAACTGGGGTTCGGTCCGGTTCACCAAGGGCAGGGAAGAGGTCGTCATCACCGGCTGTTCGCCGGGGTCACCGGACCCCAGCCGGTCCAAGGACACGGCAATGGCACTGGTACAGGGAGTCCTTTTGAGCCAACGTCGGGCTCGCCGGGACCTGCGGACCCTCCGAAACAGAGAGGAGCAGGCTTTCGTCGTCTACCTCGGCCCCGATGGGACTTTTGGCGCGTTGGCCTGCAACAAGGGGGGGGAGACTCCGACGAAGATTCCCCCAACGATGTTGTAGCAGGCCTAGCGTCAGAACCCTCCTCCGGGTCCGAGGATGGTGAAGTCAGCGTGCGTCCCAGCGCAACGGTGCCGGACGGAGCTGAGGAGTCTGAGGGGCCGGGAGGGTTGGTCTCGGACAGTTCTGAGTCCGGCTACAGTGACGTGGAAGGAGCGTGTCATTTGCAGAGAGTAGGGGCGGTGGTCGAGGATATTAGGCCACAGGGATTTACGAGTACGGTCGACGAGGCCGGGGATCACCCTGACCCTCTCAACTTTTTCGCTAGCAAACAGGAGGCGAACGGAGCATTTGCGTTGCTTCCACCAGCGGTGCGTAGGCAGGCGATAGAGGATCACGCGGCCGGGAAGCCACCCACCTGGCACGCGCAGGCAGCCGCGGCGCTCCAGCAGGGCCGGGGTCTGGTCGCGGAGCGACGACCCCGAGCACGGCGTAAGCGAGTGCGTTGGCGTGACCAGGTCGCAGCAGTCGGTCAGCCTGGTGCTGAAAGTGGCCCCTCCACCGAGCAGCCACCGGGACCAAAAGTCCCCACTGTCCCGAGTCCTCAGAGTCAGAAGTCGCGAGCCTCGGCACCAGTCGTGCCGCCAGACACTACCCCGCCGCCAGCTCCGCAGACCACAGACCCGCCGGTACCGGCCGCCCCGCCAGGTACTACCTCGCCGCCAGCCCCACAGACTACTCAGGCCTCCCCGGAACCGCCGGAGGACGAGATAGACGAGACGGTGTCGCCGGAAATCTGGCAGCAGCTTAGGGACCTGGAAAAGGAGTTCGCAGATGTCATTTGCACAGAGCTGCCGGAATCAGTCCAGTCAAGGGAATTCAAGTCCGGCGTCCGGCTCAGGCCAGATTGGAATGGGAACGCCTTGCACCGGCGAGGGTACAAGCTGTCGCAGGAGGAGCTGCGGCAACTCCGGCAACAGCTAGATGAGCTCTTAGCCAAAGGGTACATACGACCCTCGGCCTCTCCGTGGGGCTGCCCTGTGCTGATGGTCCCCAAGCCGAGTAATCCCAAGGAGTTGCGTCTAGTCATTGACTACAGACAGATCAATGAGATCACAGTCAAGGACAAGTACCCCCTCCCGGATGTCCAGAGTCTCTTAGATGATCTACAAGGGGCTACCGTCTTCTCTACGATGGATGCCCTTTGGGGATTTTGGCAGGTCCCTATGAAAGCAGAGGACGTGGAGAAAACCGCAATGACTACGCACTTTGGAGCGTACGAGTGGTTGGTCATGCCTATGGGATTGTCAAACTCCCCAAGTACCTGGCAAAGGATGATGCAACAGTACCTCGGGCACCTACCCTTTTGCAGAGTATTTGTAGATGACATCATGATTTTCTCGGCCGAGGTTCCGGGTAAGAGCGCCCATGAGGTACACCTCGACCACCTCCGCCAGGTCCTGGAGGCATGCCGAAAGAATTCAGTCTACCTCAAAAAGTCGAAAGTCAAATTGTGCAAGCGATCAGTCCGGTTCCTAGGGCATGTGGTGGATCGGGATGGATGTCGTCCACAGCAGGATAAGGTTGCGTCGGTACGCGATTGGCCAGACCTAGAAACTGTCACACACGTGCGACAGTTTCTGGGCATGTGTGGCTTCTACCGGAGGTACATCCAGAACTTCGCAGATATCGCGTACCCGTTGACCCGCCTCACCAAATCCGGCGTGGACTGGACCTGGGGCGAGAATGAAAAGGCAGCATTTAAACAGCTAAAAACTGCCTTGATCTCCTCCCCAGCCTTGGCCCTACCCGATCAAAAGGGTGCAGCAGACGGTTCCAGACCCTTCTTTGTGCAGACAGATGCCAGTGGAGTAGCACTAGGGGGTGTACTCATGCAGGATCAGGGACGAGGCTTACAGCCCTTGGCCTTTGAAAGCCGGCAGTTCTCCAGCGCAGAGCAGAACTATCACGCTGGGGAACGGGAGCTTTGTGCCATCCATCACTGCACCACGGTCACCTGGAGACATTATCTGATTTTCACATCATTTAAGCTCATGGGAGACCATAAACCCCTTCAGTGGCTCTTCGCCCCAGCTAGGGAGCTCAGCCGACGTCAGGCTCGCTGGTACGAGGACCTGGTAGAGGTAGGAGTCCATCAGATGGAGCACGTGCCAGGGCGCTGTTTAGTAGTACCAGACGCGCAGTCCCGGCGACCAGACTATCAGGAAATGTCAGCCAGAGAAGGGTTGAAGGAAAAAGGGATTGTGGATCGCGCCACGGATGGGCCCAGAGACTCCGCACCGGCAGGCAAGGGGTCCGAAGAGGACGAGGATCCTACCTCTGTCCTCGGGGCAGTGGATTGCACCACCGATGGATCTGATGGACCCGAGTACTCTGAGCCGAAAGGCAAGAGATGCGAAGGGGACGAGGATCCCACATCTGTCTTAGGCGCCACCTTCGAGTATAGTGATTCCGAGGACGAGTCCTTCCCTCCCACCAGTCCAGCACCGGTCATTGGTGAGCTCACCCATCTGAATGGGCTCACGTGGGTAGAGTCGCCGGCCCTTTGGCTGGACGCAGCTGCCACCCTAGCAGTAGGCGAGAAATCCTTGAGGGATGCCGAATCGCTAGCAGTCATGACCAGAGCAGACCGAGCTAGGGAACAGGCCACAGCAGAAGTCCAGAGTCACCCGAAGTTCCCCCACCCTGAGGCCCAGAGTCATCCAAAGGCAGCCGGAAAGGTACCTGAGCCCGTTAAGCCCCCAGAAAGTAGCTCCCACTACGACCAGGTCGTAGATCGCCAGGACTGGAAGCTGATCAGGGAGCGCTTTGAGGAGATAGCAGCCCAGTACGGGGTGTTTGACGTTGACGCGTGTTGCGACTCCATGGGCGTTAACCGGCAGGTTGACACCTATTGGACCGATTGCTTGAAGGAAAAGTGGCGCGGGAAACACGTTTGGTGCAACCCCCCTTACACGAAGGATTCAGACTTGATAGAAAGAATTCTTCGGCATTTCCTTGCTGAGTGGCGCGCCGATCCGGAAAACACCTCGGCGATGTTCCTTCTGCCAGACTATGACGCCCCCTGGAGACGGTTGATTCACCCCAAGTATGGGCTTCATCCGGTCAAAGTCTTTGACACGAAAGACGAAAAAGGTCGTCCCAACCACCTCTTCGAGTCCCCTGATGGAGGTCGACCCCCGCTGCGCTGGCCGGTCCTTCTGGTGTGGGCCCCAGCAGCCAGCAGGGCAAAGCCCCGAGCGCCGCCTGCGCGAAAGGACAGTGAGGCAGAACCCGACGAGCCTTTAGTCACTACAGGGGTTGCAGCAAGGGCCAGGGCAGCATCAGGCCCACTGAAGGCTGATGAGTTCGTCCGCGCCTTGCAAGCGGAATACGAACGCAGCCAGTACCTCAGCTCGTTGAAGGAGGAACTGATCGCAGCCCCACATCAGAGGACAGACACATTTCGCATGGTAGACGACATGATATGGCGAGTGGCAGAAGGGCGGTATCAGCTAGTGCTAGCTCAGGATTCCCCCCTCAGAGAGCTGGTGATGCGCGAGGCACACGAGTCCCCAGCAGCAGGGCACACAGGAAGGGATAAGACACTGGACAGAGTATCCCGTCGCTTTTGGTGGCCACGCATGAGCAAGGATGTCACCGACTGGTGCAAATCCTGCGTTGTGTGCCAACAGACTCGACCACGCAACGGGTATCCAGACGGTCAGCTTAACCCCCTGCAAGTCCCAGTAAGACTGTGGCAAGTGGTTAGTATCGACTTCGTCACTGGGCTGCCCCGCACAGAGCGAGGGTACGACGCGTTTGCTACCTTCACGGACAAGTTGTCCAAGATGGTGCACGTAGTTCCCATGCTTTACGCTGACAGCTCAGCTGCACAGATCGCGCGCATGTATTTCGACCAAGTGTGGCGTTTGCACGGCGCTCCCATGAAGATCGTCTGTGATCGGGACTCCCGCTTCAGGGATGAGATGCATCTCGAGCTACATCGGTTGATGGGAGTCCAGGTTGCCTCTACCACGCCGTACCACCCTCAAGGTGATGGGCAGGCAGAGCACACAAACCACACGGTCGAACGCATGTTGCGCGCGTACGTCGACGCCAACCAGCACGATTGGGATTTATGGTGTACCCCGGTCGAGTACGCCATTAATGACTCTCGTTCCGCCGTCACGGGATTCACCCCTTTTGAACTGACGTATGGTCACGCTCCGGCCTCTCAGCTGGACTTCTTCGTGGAGGCAGCACTTGCATCACGGAGAGGCCGAGCTAAGGGGGGGAGGGGCGCAGCAGTAAAAAAGGGTACAGCCCACGAGACAGCCCGCCAGTTTGTTCGCCAGTTGCAGCTCGCTAGGGAGAAGCTGCTCTTAGCTCAGCAGCAACAGATCGCCCAGTACGACGCGCGTCACAGGTCCAGGAGTTACGCAGTAGGCGATGAGGTTTGGGTGGATGCCACGCACCTCACCCAGCCGGGCGACCGCGGGTTGCACAAGAAATTGCTTAAGAAGCGCCTTGGGCCCCTTCGGGTGCTGGAAGTCTTTCACAGCGACAGGCAGATGGCCCTTCCCGCGAGCGATAGAGGCGCACCGTCGGCCTATAGGTTGCAGACGCCTAAGCAGTGGAAAGTGCACGATGTGTTTACCGTGGACCGGCTTTCGCCAGTAGAGTCGGGCAGCCGCTTCGTTGAGAGAGCTAAGGAGATTCCCCCTCCTCCGTTGGACGTCGGCGGGCGCAAGGAAACCCACGTCGAGAGGGTGGAGCGTTCGCGCACGCGCCAGCGTCAGGGCAGGAAGTGGACAGAGTACCTGGTCAAGTGGACAGGAATGCCCCGCAGTGAGAACGAGTGGAAGACCCGAGAGGATCTGGAGTGGGACGGAGCCGGCAGGCCCGGTGTTCCCAACCGAGCGTTGTTGGAGTTTGAGAGGATCGAGGCTAAGAGAGTGGAGCGAGAGAAGCTTAGGGTCCGTAAGAGACGCGACGAGTCCGCAGGAGCGGTATGGACCACGCTATCGGAGGAGCTCAAGGTAGACGGCGCAATGCCATGGGTGCCAGAGGAGAGGTTTGATGAGGAAGTAGGAACTTTCGCGAGAGTATCTGCTCAGAGCACCCTGCCGCCAGTCAACGGAGCCGCAGCACTTGAGAAGGAGCCAGTCGGCCAGTCTAAGATTCTTGTATTGTTTTGTGGGACCGGGTCAGTCGAGAGGCAGTTCACTAAGCAATTTCCCAACAGCGAAGTAGTTGCTGTAGACATTCAGCCCAAGTGGGGCCCCACACATTGCGAGGATATCATGCGATGGGACTATCGACAGTTCAGACCAGGACACTTCGACGTAGTCTGGGCTAGCCCACCTTGCACAGAGTACAGCCAAGCGAAGACGGTAGGCATCCGAGATTTGCGTGCTGCGGACAGGCGAGTTCGTAGGACATTGGAGATCATCCGGTACTTGAGGCCCGAAGCATACTTCATTGAGAACCCGAGGGGAAGAGAGCCCCACGGGTTGCACACGCGTCGCTGCATGAGCAATCTACCAGCTCCGCACCTCGTCACGTACTGCAAATACGGGACCGCATACAGGAAGCCCACGCACATCTGGACCAACGTTCCGTTGCGCACACCCTTGCGAGTATGCGATTCCGATACGCCTTGCGAGTTCTTCCGGCAGCACGGTAGGCACGAGAAAGTAGCGCAAGGAGGGCGCGCGATGAGAGCCGGAGGTGTGTTCGCGAAGGGCATGGGAGCGCGAGAGAATTTGTATGGGATTCCGTCAGCACTGTTAAAACAGCTTTTCCACAACCTGACCCTACATGAAGAGGTGCATGTGTTCCTGTCTGAACTGCTTGTCAGGGAGGATCTGAGCGAGATGAGCGTTTTAGTCCAGTCAGCTGTTGTTGAGAGTGACCCGCCCGAGTTTGAGCCGGAACCGATAGCGTTAGCGGGAGTGCGAGCGGAGGTGACGATCATACCTGAGGGCGGATGGGAATCTGACGCGAGTGGTCTTAGCGATTGAGAGCGTTGGGGAGCGTCGGGAAGAGCGGTGGCTCCAGCCTTGGCGAGACCAGGCGGCAGGTGAGAACCTGGGTAATCCATCCGAGAGAGCAGTGGCTCTAGCCTCGGCACAGCCAGGCAACAGGTGGAAATCTGTATAATCCATTTGAGCAGTGGCTCTAAGCCTTGGTATGACCAAGCGGCAGGTGAGAACCTGGGTAATCTATCCAAGTGAGCAGTGGCTCTAGCCTCGGCGCGACCAGGCAACAGGTGGAAATCTGTATAATCCATTTCACGAGAGCATTGGCTCCGGACCTGGCACGACCGGGCAGCAGTTGGAGATCTGGGTAAAAGCTCTAGCACTCCGAGGAGGCGGTGAAGGTTTAAAACCTTTCCTCCGGGCCGGCATCCCGAGAACTGTCAGGTAATTGGCAAACCTATTGTCATCCCCTGTAAGTGTACCGTGTTGGGAGGTTTAAAACCTTGAGCGTGGTAATGGATGTGAAACCTTGAGCCTTGGGGGAGCCTGGTAGTGCAGATGGCAGACCGGTGAGAGGCCGACCCTTGTGCTTAAGAGGTCGATCTCCTTATTGCGGTGTGTCTTGGGAAGTGTAATGTCATCCCAGACAACAGGCGGCTGAGACCTGTATAATCATTCAGAGCAACAGTAGAAGATCTGTATAAAAACTTTACTGGTCCGACGTGGTCAGCGTGGACGTGACCTTCCCTAAGGGGGGGGGAGTTGTGCTAGGAGGCAAGCACAAGAGCAAGAAAAACGGCTAAGTATAAAACGCAGGAGTACTCAGTACGGAGTACAGTAGGACCGATCAGAATGATGTTGATGTGAGGTGCCTAGACTGTTGTACGGAGTACTCAGTACAGTTGAGTTATGGAAAGAGTTCCTGAATGTATAAGAACTCTAAGAGTAACCAGTTTCGGGGAGATGAACTGAACTGAGAATTGTAACATAAAAAGTAAGAGCCGTATCCGCTGTATATTGTGTATTGAAAGCATACACTTGAAAGCATAAGCATAGCTATTAAGATTTACGAAACCGAAGTCTTGTAGTTGACCAACCGTAAGCATACCTCGTGCGGTCGTTTAATAAGTGTAGAATAGTATAAGTCCGAAACCGTAAAGAAGAAAAGAAGTCAAGTGTAGACTCCTACAGAGACTGGCGTTGGGATCCATTTCTATCGTATATTTCCACATGGCCACGTATATGCTTACCAATACGGGATGTTTATGGCTTGGTTAGCTACTTTTCAAAGCCAAATTTAAGCGCAAAATGACACAAATAGACAAATTTGGGTTTGGAAATACTAACACGTGAGAGATATATCGCACTAGTATATGTGCTATACTATTGGTTAACCTGTAGCCATATATCATGAGTGCACCCACAAACCTTACAATATTCGATGCGCCAAGCAACCGCGCATATGCAGTTTCATGGTAAGCCACGCTCTCATTTTCGAGGCCTTGTTGAGAATTCTCAACGTGTCGCAGCTAAGGGGTTAAGGTATTGTATAGGTATAGGTTAATGTAGATTTAAGGTGGGTGCCACCGCTTAAGCATTAAAGCCTCCCATTCTCGGGGTGCATGTAAGATATGAACAAAAGTTTCTTCAGACTCAGTTCGATTGGAATGACTTTGACGTATCCAAGCTGAAAACATCGTGATTATCACCACTTTCAACAAATGGCACTTGAGCACCACCCGAATCTCGGTGACAAATCGCCTGGAAACCCCCGAAATTAGGGCTATACCCTGAATTTTCAAATTTTGGAATAACGTGTCATTATCTACTCTCCAAATGCTATTCGGTCATATGAAAAAAACCTCATTATCATAACTCCCGCCGATTGACACCTGAGCACCGCCCGAAACTGGGCAAAAAATCGCCCGGAAACCCCAAATTTCGGGCTATACCCTAAAATTTCAATTTTTGAAATAACGTGTCATTATCTACTCTCCAAATGCTATTTAGTCATATAAAAAAACCTCATTATCATAACTTCCGCCGATTGACACCTGAGCACCGCCCGAAACTGGGCGTAAAATCGCCCGGAAATCCCGAATTTCGGGCTATACCCTAAAATTTCAAATTTTGAAATAACGTGTCATTATCTATTCTCCAAATGCTATTCAGTCATATTAAGAAAACCTCATTATCAGTGTCGCTGTCAAGGCGTAATTGACCGGTCCTGGACCTATCGGACCCCCCAAATCGTGCCTCGGACCTATTGGGGACCTGTCGCCCGTTTCCGATCGGACCTATGAGCAGAATGGGCGATTCTGGCCCTGACCGTGTGGACCTATGCGGGACCTATCCATAATCTGCTACCATTGGACCGGTCCAGACTGCCGCGTGGACCTATGGGGGACTTATTCGATAGCATGACGATGTGTGAGCATCCAAGATCAATACTGTACAGTATGTATCCGTCCGATTCCCATATTCGTCGATACTATATACCGTATATGGATTTGCAGACGGTTTCGTTTCTAGGTTTTTTATCACATTCGGTTCTAGGTCACATATCACATTCGGTCCGCAAGCACGCTTGTTCTAGCGAGATCCATACATTTTTGATATTTTGGGACCGAATTGTTTGGGACCGCGCGGACCTATAGGGGACCTGTCGAAGTATTATGATGGACCGCGGGGACCTATATGGGACCTATGCTTTTCTCAAATCCGGACCTGTGTCCGATATCGGATGATAGCGACACTGCTCATTATCATAACTTTTCAAAAAATGAGAATATAATGAGACACCCGCGTGTCTCATTTTTGCGATATGGTCGTTTACCTGGCGTGACCGCCAGAACCGTCGTGGGGACGGAAAGTTCCATGGACGGGAACGTACACACCGCTTTGCCGCCTCCCCCCTCGCCAAGGGCGGGAATTGGCCGCAACACCATGGACGCCGCAACAACGACAACAAACACTTCCGCATGCAGCCATGCACGCCGTCTCCTTCCACGTCGTCTCCAAGCAAGGCCTTCGTACCCGAGTGTGTTCGTTGTCCTCTTGGCTATTGGCACGACTCCGCCAATTGTCCCATTGTCGACATCGAGTGCGAGACGTGCGTAATTGAGCAAGCCGACGATGCCAACGGTCTCGTGTCGGCCTTCCAGATTGCATTCGACTCCGAGGATGACGCGTCCTTTGCTCGTATTTGTGCACAGCATGATCATCCCTTGGTGCGACAGGACGAGGAACCTTTCACGTTCGCCGAGAACATTGACGCGGGCCTTAGGGCACAGTACGCGTGCTTGAAACCCTCCCGACCCTCCCTGCTTGCTACGCAGCAGTTCCAAACACTGATGATGGCAGTGATGTGGCTGCTGCGACGATGCCGGCGCTGGCCGCTCACGAGCGCGTGTGTTTTCCCTTTCGAACAATGTGTTTGACACTGACTGAGCCGGATAGTTGCCTAGCTAGCTGAGTACCTACAAGCTGCTAGCACTGACGTGGCGCTATACTGTAACAAGCCGTTGTGAATTTACTGTGACAAGATATTACGACTATAACTGACCATCGATTGTATCCGTGTTTATCTTGCTTCCTTAATGCCTATTAACTACACAATACACATCATAACTAGAGTGCGTCGGACCTCTGCCCCCAACCTGCATCCTGCACTACAGTATGGGAAATGGAAAAGGGGAGAATACACTCAATAATGAGTCAAAATGGTAAAATGAAGTGAATGTCGGTCAATACATAGTCAATCTTCTTTGTTTTTTACTGTATATTAACCCGCTAAATAGTGAATATACATTCAATTTAATGTCAATATCGTTTGTCAATATATAGTGAATAGTTTCCTTCTTCTTAATATGAAGTAAAAGCCTGCAAAGAAAGGGAAATACATATGTATGGCATACGCGCGGGCCCAAATGTTCTAGCAGTGAAAATACATTCAAACAATAGTGAATATGATGTCAATACGAAGTGAACCGCCTATATATGTTGAAAGGGAAATACATATGTATGGCATACGCGCGGGCCCAAATGTTCTAGTAGTGAAAATGCATTCAAACAATGGTGAATAATATGTCAATGTATAACGAATGTAGCCCAAGCAGTGAAAGTACATTCAAACAAGGGTGAATATGGTGTCAATATATAGGAAAGTCAGCAGTGGCACGACAATAAATATTACTAACCGTTGACAAACAAACCCTACTAACCGGTGAAGTCAATATAAAATCGTTATGCTTGCAATATAGTAATCTTTGACTAGTCAACGTATCAGCGTTGGCATGAACTGTTACCGTTGCGCCCATATGTACAAGAACTACTAGATTAACTCATGTATGCTTGCTATCAACAATATTGCACAGTAAACAAATAAATGGAAGCCCAAAGCTCCAAACGCAATATACAGTCATGTGTACCATGCGCATGCGAGCATGCAACGGGTAGGCATGTCAACTCGAACAGCAACTGGAGGGATCACAATTCAGGAAAATAAACATGTTTAAAACATATATTTGAAACTTACAGTCTGTAAAATATTCTAATCCAATTTTACTGCCTATCCAATTGACTCGAACAAATTCAATTATCTATCTAGCTACCAGCACAACTAGGATAGCGATGCGGTCCCTCAGCGACATCAGCGGTCAGCCGTTCTAGCAAACTCTGCGGCACGTTGCCCGTTCCAGCGGCGACATCTGCGTTTGCGTAACCCAGGCATAGTTAGCACAAACAGGCATAGCAGCATAAACCGGCCTCGTTACGATAAAATGCAGCACAGCGAATAAACAATTTGCGTATGAGACTCACCTGCGTGAGTCGTCCTCAAGCAAGTACAGTATGGCGGCAGTAATATGCTCGATGTTCCCGCCTCCTCATGCGCGCTGCAACCGAAACGACTGCGTTGTTAGCATCAAACACGTACTCATACAGTCATATACCACATGAAATAGAAAACTCAGCGGGGTGAGTTGGCTTTGAACCAACAACTCCCAGCCCGATGGGAATAGCTATCACCCCCTCCAACCAGATATGCAAATAACGACATGCGGACGCACGCATGCGAGCAAGGACAGCAAAAGAGACTCTCACAAACAACCCTTAACCCTCGCAAACGCCGAGCTATTCGTGCAAAAGATAATAACAAAAATGAAAGGCAGCAAAATACAAGTAGACAATAAGTGCTTCAAACTGCTTTGCAGCGGTTGGCGGCCTGGACTGGACAGCGTTTATGATAGCGTCCCAGCGTCTGGAAAATGATATCTTCGACTGTATCGTGTATCTAGCTATCTACACGTGAACGGCACCAACGGCTACAGGCCGCGGTCGATGATGGCCGAATAATATTTCGATTCGATATATTAAATATCGTCTATTACTGGTGTGTGTGCCGTCAGATCCAAAGAAATACCGATCCAAGAAAAATTGGTTGGCAGCTGGGTGGCCAGCACGAAGATCAATCCAGATAAGAGGTATCATTCGAACATCATCGTCCGCGGCATGTTGTGTCACGGCGCTGTAGCTGTTCACGTGTAGATATAGAAGGGACGCTGAGACGTTGTCTCTAACGCTGTCCAGTCCAGGCCGCCAACGGCACCGCTGCACTGGTCTGCTTGTATTTTTTGTAGCATTTCATTTTTGCTATTATCTTTTGCACGAATAGCTCGCATTTGTTTGTTTTGTGAGGGTTGACGTTACTTTTGCCGTGCTCGCTCGCTCGCATGCGTGCGTCCGCATGTTGTTTTCCCGGCAGATTTGATGGAAGGGGGTGATAGATATTTGCGCCTCACCAGCCCATCGGGCTGGGAGTTGTTGGTTCAAAGCCAACTCACCCCGCTGAGTTTTTCTGTTTCATGTGTTATATGACTGTATAAGTACGTGTTTGATGCTAGCAACGCTGGCAGTCGTTTCGGTTGCAGCGCGCATGAGGAGGCGGGAGCATCGAGCATATTACTGCCGTCATACTGTACTTGCTTGAGGTCGACTCACGCAGGTGAGTCTCATACGCAAATTGTTTATTCGCTGTGCTGCATTTTATCGTAACGAGGCCGGTTTATGCTGCTATGCCTGTTTGTGCTAACTATGCCTGGGTTACGCAAACGCAGATGTCGCCGCTGGAACGGGCAACGTGCCGCAGAGTTTGCTAGAACGGCTGACCGCTGATGTCGCTGAGGGACCGCATCGCTATCCTAGTTGTGCTGGTAGCTAGATAGATAATTGAATTTGTTCGAGTCAATTGGATAGGCAGTAAAATTGGATTAGAATATTTTACAGACTGTAAGTTTCAAATATATGTTTTAAACATGTTTATTTTCCTGAATTGTGATCCCTCCGGTTGCTGTTCGAGTTGACATGCCTACCCGTTGCATGCTCGCATGCGCATGGTACACATGATTGTATATTGCGTTTGGAGCTTTGGGCTTCCATGTATTTGTTTACTGTGCAAGCATATATGAGTTAATCTAGTAGTTCTTGTACATATGGGCGCAACGGTAACAGTTCATGCCAACGCTGATACGTTGACTAGTCAAAGATTACTATATTGGTTTCCAAGTATAACGATTGAATAGCATATTGAGTTATTGACTTCAACGGTTAGTAGGGTTTGTTTCACAACGGTTACCAGTATTTATTTCTCAACGGTTACATTAGTTGTAAGACTCCATTGCAAATTCTGACGGGGGGCGGCTGCGCAACGCTCTCACCCAAAATTTTTATGAAAAAATTCAAGCGATATAATGGATAAAGGGAAGATAATTTTGAAATTATTCACGAGAATTTCGTGTTAAGGCGGGCTCTCACGACATGGGGGGGCGAAAGCCGACATCTTGCGGACCGGCAACGAGTCCGCAGCACGAAGCAGCGGAGATGAGCCTCGAGATACTCATCAGCACAGCTCAGGCTGCGCTGAGAGCACAAAGGCTAGCACGAAGGCAGGGGGCGGCCCTGCCGGAATGCATCGGTGACGACGAGTCCATCGCGCTTACGCCGCAACAGAGCCTAACGCATCTGGCTCTGCACGCGACTCGAGCAGTTGCAGCAGCGGCAACGGTGTGCCTTCCCGCATTTGAGCGGGCTAGCACGACAGCACCGGGCTTGGCGACTTCATCGACGTTTCCGCCTTCTTCATCCACGCGTGGCACCGCCTCATCGCAGGGGCCAAGCGTCAGGACCCTCAGGAGAACCACGCAGAGACAGAACGCGAAGGAGCGCGCTGAGCGGAGAGATCCGCCAGCGACGACGGGGTTTTTCACGACTCCTTCCGTTTTGCCAACAGTCGTGCCAGGAGCATATTTCACCTTTGGCAACGCCTCTGGAACAGTGAAGTCCAGAGACTTCGCGCAAACCGCGGCGCCATCCTGTGCGTGGTGCAGCGGTTTCGGACTCAACGTTTTCGGACATCGTTCAGCGTGCACCGTCTGGCACACCGCCTTCTCCTGGTGAGAAACGTAGTGGTAAACCGGCATCGGTGCCGCCTAGCCCACCGAGAACGAGCAAAAGGGGGAAAGCAGCTGCGCAGGGGGACTCGCAGGACGAGGACATCGCCGACCTCGAGTACGAGGACCCCTGGCATGAGGCGGACGGCTTGGACGTGGAGGTCTATGACCAGCACGTCTGATAGCCTGGAACTCCGCCAGCTACATTTCCCTGGCGCGCCTTCACTCAGCGCGCATGTGCAGGACCTGCTGGGAGCGAGTCAGCGGCCGACGAGTTTGGCAACCTGGCGGGACAGGCACGACAGAGCCGGCAACCGCTTTTCGTCCCCCACACCACGACGCATCTGGGGGTTTTCAGCGGCGGCAGCGGCGTGGTCATTAGACTGGCGCATCTACATTTGACCACAATATCTGCTCAACATCTACCCTCTGCAGATCTTGCTCTCGTTGGAGCACAACTTGTGCTTTTAGAATTGCATGTATCCTAGGATATGCACCCCCACCGGGCCGCATACTGGGAGACCCCATTAGGGGCTCCACTAGTAGACGGCCTCACTTGGCATCGGACAAACTTGCTTGCCTGGTGCCAAATAAACAGTGGGGGCATCTTTAACCGCTTGTCGCCCGTGCCATCTGAACTGCAGCCTCCCGTTATGAGGCAGGGCTGCAGGGAGGGTTTTAACTTTTGCAAGTGATAACTGCCTGGGACATCTGTAGATAGGTAGAAATAAAGGGGCAAGCTTGACAGCTGTGCACCTCCTAACATCACGTCTCCGGTAGGAGTATGTCACATTTTTTCTTTTTTTTCTTTTTTTCCCATTGCTAGTGACTAGCTAGTGAACAATATGCATATTGACTGAGTTTTCATTGTATTTTAACTCAAATTTCACTCATATCGCCTTTATTAGCATTCCACGCGCGCGTATGATTCCAACGCGCGCATATGTATGAGCTTTCATTCATGGCAGTGAACCTTAAGTCAATGTAAGTGAAAGACACTCACTAAACATTGACTACATTTTCCTTTGCGTATTGACTTAGTATTCACTATTTAGTGGGTCAATATGATGTGAAATGTAGTCAAAACCTGTAAATTTACCCGCTTTTTAACATAATCTGACTCAACATTAACTGTCCCATTTCCCATATTGCGGGTACTACCATTAATGCCCCGTACGTAATTTATGTACGAGCCTTGCAGACGCGTTGCATCCCGATCGTCTGCCGATACTATGGCCATACGTGGTGCCCAGCAACGGCAGTACCCGGTAGGTGTTACGGCCCCAGGTGGTTCCCAGGTTGCAAGGTCGGACCATGATGCGACCATGGTCCGTGGGCTCTCTGTAGATAGAGGGCCCATCGCCGCTGGTGGTGTGCGAGGTGGCACCGAACGGGGATTCATCCACCGAAACGAACATCTGCACCTATGTGCGTGCTGCGATGGCTTTGACCTGGCAGTCAGATTCGGAGATCGTAGTTATGATGTTATTGACATTTAAATCTCAAAATAATGACAGCGGCGTCGCAGCCTTCGCAGTGACGAATATGGCGATATGCGGGCTTGCAATCATATGAAAGACGACATGCAAGTGTTTCGCCGCCCTACTGTCACATTTTACACCTGCTGGCTTGCAATCATACGAAAAACGCACGCACATAGCACATACTGTATGCAAACACCGACGCATATCGATAACAAGGGACTAAATTAATTTATACATTTACCTATCACTAATATATTTGTCTAGGAGTTCAGAGTACTCGTCGCTAAGACTAGCGTCGAATTCGGCTCGTAACCCGTATCCGCCATGGAGTTGGAAAAGGTTAATTCCTTTTCTTTCCGAGGCGGTGCTAAGGTACCAGCTGTTTTCACCGCAGTTTAACTTGGAAAAACAAGAGTCATTGCACCCTCGCATCATCAGCGAACCAAGGAAGTGCTTGCGGTGGGGTTCGCCGCATGTATCCGCCCATGACGAAGTAGGCGCGAACATGGCACAAAACTCGATGGCTTGATCTGAGAAGAACGGCCAGATGAGGTCGGCCAGATGGCCAGTTGGTGCAGCGAAAATAAAATTATTTTCCCCATGCCAACGCTCGTAGGGGGCAGCGAACACGTCGGAAAATTCAGGCGTTTTCACTTTCCCGCTTGCCACCATCTTCTTCACCAAATAGTGGTCCCCCTCCAAGGCGTTCGTGGGCTTGATCTCCCTGATGAAATGAGAAATCAGCTGGTCGAAAATAGCCAGGGGGTCCACAACCTTTTTGTGTTCAATGCTGTTCTCCTTGAACTTCTTGACAAGCGCCTTCACATCTTTGACTAATGGCTTTGCCAAAGGCGTGCCATATATAGTTGGAAGGGTTTCGAGACGATTTGAACAGCAAGTGAGTGGCCCGATCTGTAACTGGAATGCCGGGGTACTGAAAGCGTACGTACGAACGCCCGAAAATTGGCCTCTCTTATTTTCTGGTTGGCGTAGTGAGTTTTGTGATGGCGAAGCGATGTCTTTCGCACGCTTGCACACGCGTTGCACGTCGAAACTTGATGCGCGGGATCCCTATGCTTTTGAATGCAGTTGTTGCGCAACTTAAATTTGGCGATATGCCAGAGTTCCTTTTTATTTTCAATTGGATTTTCTTGTTGCGCCTTTCCCATCTTTGCGAAATACATTTGTTAGGGTAAAACTAGGCTCCCCAAAGCACGCAGGTGTAAAATGCGACAGTAGGGGAAACAGTGTTTCCACAGTGTTTCCACAATGGGATTCCACTGTTTTCCTATTGTCCCATTTTACACCTGCCACACAGGACACACAAGAAAACAAATGATTCCAAGACAACGTCAGAGTACTTAAACAACAATTATTCTTAGAGTGATATCACGGTAAATGTTTTGACAAGGTTTGTCAAGTTTTGTCACTGGGTCCGACACCCTTACTCACGTGTGACAATCGTATACGATTGTCAAACTTTTGCGTTTGGTTCGTCTTCCTGACTCACGTTTGACAATCGTATACGATTGTCAAGCTCTGGCGTTAGGTTCGTCTCCCTGATGCACGTTTGACACTCGTATCGTATACG
>LGRX02017174.1:0-19010 GCA_001247695.2 Cymbomonas tetramitiformis | reverse complement strand
GCGCTGGGACGGGCGGGCGGGCGGGTGGGACAAGCATCTCCGAGTCCCTGGTTAGGGGGGGAGGGGGGAGTCAGTGTATGACGTTGACAGGGCGTCATGTGTCATCGTTCATCGCGCGTCATTGTTAAGTATGGGAAAATATGTATAAAATATGGTTTATCGCGTTACAACCGTTAAGTGTGGGCTTAAGTATGGCGACCCTAATCCTCGTCGATTTAGTCGCGACGAAAGGCTAAGGGCGGGCGGCGGGGACGTTGTCCTGCCCGGCCGCCCGGGCCGACTTTCCGGCCATCTATCCTATCTCTGTAAAATGGGACAGTAGGGGACGGTATGATTATGGTCTGGTCAACATTCGGGTGTCAGCGCCACGCATTCGACTCATGCTGCGCGTCATATTACTGAAAATGAAAATTAATTACTGGACCGTCGAACCTTTTATCATCGAGCGTACCATAATGAAATTAGACCTGCTGACATCACCACCACTGTCCTTCGACGTGGAAATGATTGGTGCCTCGTCGCATAATGGTACGTCGGCCTATCGTGGCGGGCACGCATAGGCAACAGTCGGGTTAACAATGGACGTAGGACGTAGGAATGGACGCCGCTTATCAGACCCGACTCACGACGTGACGACGGCCAAACCACGGCCAATGTGGGCGTCATGTGGGGGCCGGACGAACCCACCCTACTTATGATGTGTAAGGTTTATAACAATTCAGTAGCCCTGCAGCGACCTTTATTAGGAAAATACATATTTTGAGAAATTTGGGCAAAATTTCGATAAATGCGATAAATGAATATGGGTAGAAATGAACTAAATGTGTGGAAAGGCCAAGCTAGGAGTCTGGCAGTCTGCGTGTCTGCCAAGCCGGGCCTGCACAGTAGAGTGGACTTTGCTGCATGTGCAGGATGAGCCCCAAGATGGGCTAGCTTAGGGTTTTATGTTGTATAAGAACTCTGCAGTAGCAAGCAGTAGATTCAGCTGCTGTGCTGTATTAGTTTCGGGAACCGCCCTGCCATTTATATACAGGCCTTCCCTGGGCATCCCGTTTGCACCGAATAAAGCTGATTATAGGTGCTTGTTTCGGTTCAGTCTGACTAGCCGGTCACCACCCTAGGTGGTGTGTTGGAAGTGACACCCTGACTTGGCATCTGTATGTATCGGGTCACGTATTCCTATAGTAGGGTGTATGTCTGTATGACCGTCACCAGGCCTGAACCCTAAACCCGTGTTGCCAATTAATTAACGGGCAACTTGTCTTATTTTGAATACCATTCTGAGAAACCTGGGTCCTGCAACCTGCGAATCGCAATTATTCGTGCGACCTCAAAATTCGATTATTCGCGCGATTATCCGTCGAGTTTTCGGCTCTGTGTGACGACTGTGTGAGACCCGACGTATTCGCGCAGGTGTCGGACCCGGAGTTTTGAGTTATTCATCAGGAGTCGTGGTTGCTCTCATCCCTTTCGTCCGCTCATATGCCTCTACCGCGTCGGTGCGCTCTTCTACCGTGTCACGTTCGCTGGTGCAAAAATCACGATGTCTCAGGTGTTCTACTCCGGGGTTTGAGATATGCATTTTATATCATAGACACATATCGGTAGTTTGGTATACATCCTTGAATACAGTAAGTGAGGGGTCTCTTATCGCGATCGTTCCTCGCTAGCAACCTATATATCATCGATGGCATCATAGTGTACCAAATTAGTACCTTAGTGTTAAGACTAGTTGCTGAAATCTGTATAGGCAGCCCTGACCGGGAGTGCCGGTGCAGGCCCCTATGATAGATTCCTAGGTAGCCAACACTGGACTGATGACTGATCCGTATGTCCGTGTTGTGACACACCGCGAGTGTCACAAGTAGCTAGGTCCGAGACCGTTCTGAATCCGAGACCGTTCCGGGTGTATCCAGCTTTTATAGGGTTTATTATCTCAAAAGAGTTTATCTATATTGGTTCTGTGACTGTCTGATATCCGTGAACCGGGATATTCCAGTAGGTTATGGGCCCACCACGCTTCCACTGCGCTTCCAGTACTAGTGCATCACTGTTGAGGATACTCGCGATTATTCGGCATCGTCCAAAATCCGGTTATTCGTGCGATTATTCGGCACGATTTGCACGATTGACCGGACCCAGTGAGAAAGAACCTTTGTATGTGTATGTATCAATGAGTGCTGAAATCTGTATAGGCAGCCCTGACCGGGAGTCCCGGTGCAGGCCCCTATGACAGATTACTAGGCCAACTCTGGACTGCTGACTGATCTGTAGGTTCGTACTGTGACACCCGCTGCGTCACAGGTAGGCTAGACTCGGAGACCGCCCGAGACCGCCCGAGACCGTTCCGGGTATATCTAGCTCAGGGTTTATCTATCTAGAGAGTTTATCTATATTGAGTTCACTGACTATCTGATATCTTTGTGTCTATTCTACTAATTTTTGGGCGGGTTAACAATACCTAAGAGCGATATTCGAGCACTCTAATATCCACAATAATTCGAGATATTGCATAAAACCCATGCTTGGCAATGTTGATTGTAGTTAGTTTTGTGTGTGGAAACTTTAATTTCTGCTACTTGGATGGGTATACCGGGCTGAAATGGCGTTCAAAGTTAGGGCGGGTTCGCTCGAAAATTACGGCAACTCGAAAACTAACTTCGTTTATTGTTGCTCCGCGTAGGCTACGTGGTGGTCCCAAGGCACTAAGTGACAATATTTGAAGGAAGTTTTATGTTTTGTGACCTTAAGTTTCGATCTAGAGCACTTCCCTATCGGTATCGACCAATCCTCAGCCCAAAATGTGTGGCGTTCTGCCAACTTTTTGGGGGTAATTTTGAAGGTTGATAAACGCTTGTTGTTCCTACTTTTTGCCCGAAGTCGATTACCAATCCTCAGACCAAAGTGTCTGGAGTTCTGCCAACTGTTTTGGGGTAATTTTGAGGGTTGATAAACGCCTGTTGTTCCTACTTTTTGCCCGGAGTCAATTACGCGCGCGATATCGTAGAAATGCCTAGGTATTGGTAACCCGCCGTAACAACGTGTTACGGCGGGTTAACCCGCCTTTCGCAGAATAGACATTTGGACTAGGATATTCCAGTAGGTCGTGCGTGGACCCATTCCACGCTTTTACCACTTGCTAATTTGGCCATGATTGGCTAAACGGCCGCTTGGAGAGGTGGTACGTGCGCGCGGGCGCGTTTGGGTGCGACTAGAAATTATGGTATGAGTTGTATGCGGTGAGCGACTGGGGGTGGCGGCCATGGGGAACGCGCCTCGTCGTCCGGGTTAGTCTTAGCAATGCTCGACTTCAGTTTTGCACCGGCATTGGCCCTGCTGGTTACTGTTTTTTGGGCTGGTGTTCGCGACACCTTCGACTTCGACGACATCTATTTCGAGTGCCCCTCGCCGCTTCGCTCTCTTCGCTCCTCTCCGCTGCTGCACATTGCCGTTTTCCCGCTACAACACCCGACCGCGCGCATGCGTACCACCTCCCCTCTGGGTTTTCAGAGTATGGGTATAATCACTCGAACGAAGAAGTCCCTTGAGAGGGACAGCGACATCGATGCCTCGCTGAGGCTATTAGACAGGGTTCGGAACAGTCCGACGGTGCGTACGCCAGCTGTTCCGACCCCCAACCCGACTGCTGAAATCTGTATAGGCAGCCCTGACTGGGAGTCCCGGTAAGGCCCCTATGACAGACTCCTAGGACCAACACTGGACTGCTGACTGATCTATAGGTTCGTGCTGTGACACACGCTGTGTCACAGGTAGGCTAGACTCCGAAACCGTCCGAGACCGTTCCGGGTATATCTAGCTTAGGGTTTATTTATCTTATGAGTTTATCCACACAGTTCGGGAGTTTCTGATATCTAGTGAACTAGGATATTCCAGTAGGTCGTGGCCCCATCCACGCTTTTATTCCACTTGCTGATTTGGCCATGATTGGCTAAACGGCCGCTTGGAGAGGTGGTGCGCGCATGCGCGTTTGGGTGCGACTAGGAATTATGGTATGAATTGTTTGCGGTAAGCAACTGTGAGTGGCGGCCATGGGGACCGCGCCTCGTTACGGACTAGTCTTAGCAAAGTTCGGATCCAGTTTTGCACCAGCACTGGCCCTGCTGGTTACTGTTTTCTGGGCTGGTGTTCGCGACACCTTCGACTTCGACGACATCTTCGAGTGCCCCTCGCCGCTCCGCTCTCTCAGCTTCTCTCCGCTGCTGACCATTACCATTTTTCCGCTACCACACCCGACCGCACGACTGCGTACCACCTCCCCTCTGGCTTTTCAGAGTATGGGTATGTTGACCCGAGCGAAGAAGTCCCTGGACAGGGACAGTGACATCGACGCCTCGCTGAGGCTATTAGACGGAGTTCGGAACAGTCCGACGGTGCGTACGCCAACTGTTCCGAACCCCGCTCCGAATTCCAACGAGGATGCAGACGTGGCGACCAGGAAGTACTTGCAGGAGCAGAGCAAGCTGGTTGACGAAGTCTACAAGGCGCGTCTTCACCGCCAGTGGGCCAAGGGTATCCGCGAGGATGTCCTTGGTGACAAAAAGCACCATTTTCGCGGTACGGACGACGCTGACCTCCTTTCCGAGCTGGTGGTGCAGCTGCGTACGGAGTTTCATTCAGCTGGGCTGGAGCTGGCATCTTTTGACCTCGACGACCCTCTGGCTCGTGTGGTGACCAAGGTCAACGGCTTGCTCTACGACGTTCTGGCTCTGGTTGTCGAGAAGCACAGCAACGCCTACGTCTGGCTGACTGGCACCGACGCTTCGTCTGACCGTGATGGACGGCGGGCTCTTGTGGACATCATCAAGGGCTGCGTGCCGGTGGCGCTACGTGAGTCGCACCAGGAGGAGCACGCCGCGTTACGTTATCCCGCAGACACTGACCCGCAGCCCATCTTGGCTCGGGAACAACGTCTGGTGCGGGATAACAAAGCTACGGACTGGACGCCCACCGAGGAGACCAGGAAGCTCTCCCTGTACAACCGGCTGGACCCGGTGTTTTACACCGCGGTCAAGGTGCGGTATCCTCTCGCGGCCGACCTCGCGCATGTCTCCTTGGCATCTCTCCGCTCCCTTGTGGTAGAGATCTATCAGGCTTGGGCGCAGACGGGGACGGGGAAGGCGGTTTCGGGCAAGAGCGGCATCTCTGCGCAGCTCTCCAGCACGGAGTACGGCGCTCTCCTCGACAAGATCAACGAGCTTCAGGCCTTGCTGCGGCAGCAGCGCGGGACGGACGCGCCACCGGCGCAGCAGCAGCGGCAGCAGCCGCAGCGTCAGCAGCGGCAGCAGCAGCAGCGCGGTACGCAGCGGGGATTCCGTGTCGGCACGCACCCGCTGCCTGCAGTCGGTTTCGACCGTGACGACCAGAAGGCGAAGCCCTTTTGCGGGAGGTGCAAGAAGGCGGGAAAAGGTGAGCAGTACCACTTCTACCGCGACTGTCCGTTGGGCGGGCGACAGCATCCCCCGCACTCGGCCGCGGCATTCTGCATTCCCATCGACGAGGAGGACGCGGAGGGGGTGCGTGCATTGGCCATGTGTGCCCTGTTCCAGCAGGCGGCGGATGATGGGGCCGAGGCTTTTGCCACTGCGGCATCTACGTACGGGCCGCCTGCGGTGCTCTGTGCGGGTGCGGTGGGCGGGATCGACGTGTCCGCCTACGGCTTCACGGTAGAGCCGCAGCAGCCTGCTGACGAGCCCGCAGGTGACGACATTCATCAGCGGCTGGACGATCTCGCCGCGGAGGTCCATGCCGCGGCAAACTGCAAGGTGCACTACACCCACGCATCCTTCCCACCACCGGCGGTTCTCGAGCCGCATGCATCGGCTCTGGTGTGCGGCCCCGCGGCAGCGGGGAACATGCCGGAGGAGCAGGTTCCGGCAGGTGGTGCGGCGGCATCGGCATCCGCCGTGCCGGCCCCTGCTATACCTGTCTCGCAGGAGGAGGATGTGAAGCCCGTGCCGCTTCAATCGGCGCGGGTAACTGCCACGACGGACGGTGAGTTCCCTGGGTTCGTTCAGACTGTCAACCACGCCGCCATCGCGCCGGTTGACCTCACCGGCTACGACACCGACGACTACGAGGACTTTGCCGACGGCAGCTTCCGGCTGAAGCCGCGGGGTTCGCCTCCGTCGGCCAATCATGCTTCCGGGCCGCCCGTGGACGAGCAGAGGACCTACGGTTGTGGGAAGCCGCCCTGGGGCTTTCCTGCCACGGTTGGACCATGGGGAATTCCTTTCCTCCTTTCCCTCGTTCTTTGCATCTCGATCATGGGGGTGGCAGCTGTGCCCGATGCTCAGTCGGCTGCGGGATTGCCTTCGCCTGGTGGTGATCTCGATTGGGAGACTCCGTCAATTTTCTCCACGAATGAATTTGTTGAATCCGTGATCCCGGCTCAGGGTTTCTTTGTGGCTGACAATGTGCCACCGCTTGAGCCGCCTGAGCCCCCTGACATCTTTCAGGATCTTGCTCAGGCAGATTTGAGCTTCGACATGGCCTTCTTCTACGGTGTGGCTCTACATGAGAGAGGTCCTTTCGGGAACCCTCCCTTCGGGTCCGACTTGATTGAGACCACAGCTGGCTACTTTGGTGCTGTCGATTGACTTCTTGTTCACTCTGGATGCACACCGACATGGTGGTGTGCGGAACTCCGGTGACTTCAACAACTTTTATGGTTTATGCTTTTGCTTTTGACATCTACAAGTTATATTCTGGCTTGCTAGCTCGGTGCTTTTCAGTTGTTTAGCGGGTGCACAATGCCCGTAGGTTTCTGCACCTGTGCTAGCTAGAGGGTTTCCAATTTGTGTTTCAGAATTGCACAGTTGGATTAGCAGTTAGGTCTGTCAACCTGGCTCCTGCCCTAACTTATCTTACATTATCTGACTCTCCTAGCCAGTCACCACCCACAGTGCTGGGGTGGTGTGCTGAAATCTGTATAGGCAGCCCTGACTGGGAGTCCCGGTAAGGCCCCTATGACAGACTCCTAGGACCAACACTGGACTGCTGACTGATCTATAGGTTCGTGCTGTGACACACGCTGTGTCACAGGTAGGCTAGACTCCGAAACCGTCCGAGACCGTTCCGGGTATATCTAGCTTAGGGTTTATTTATCTTATGAGTTTATCCACACAGTTCGGGAGTTTCTGATATCTAGTGAACTAGGATATTCCAGTACCGACTTCCCACGAGGATGCAGACGTGGCGACCAGGAAGTACTTGCAGAAGCAGTGCAAGCTGGTCGACGAGGTCTACAAAGCGCGTCTTCATCGTCAATGAGCCAAGAGTGTCCGCGAGGATGTCCTTGGTGACAAGAAGAAGCACCACTTCCGCGGTACGGACGACGCTGGCCTCCTCTCCGATCTAGTGGTGCAGCTACGTACGGAGTTTCAGTCGGCTGGGCTGGAGCTGTCCTCCTTTGACCTCGACGACCCCCTGGCTCATGTGGTGGGCAGGGTGAACGGCTTGCTCTACGACGGTCTGGCTCTGGTCATCGAGAAGCACAGCAACGCCTTCACACCACTGAGGATTTCTGTTAATAAAGTGTTAAAAAACGTTAATTGTGTGTTAAAAAGTGTTAACGGGTAGGAACTGTTAATAGTGGTGTTATTATAAATCCCGGTGGTACTTATTGATTGGCTTGGGAAAAAGTTAAGAAATTATATAATTCATGTTAACAGAGTGTTAACAGAATGTTAATTTAACACAAATTTAACAGAATGTTAACACTTAATCGGAGGGGTGCCGGAGGGAGTTGAAATAGCCCCCCCTCGCGAGATCGTTATTACACATGCAAGGAATATCAACAGAAAATTAACACTTTTAATAGGAATCATACACGTGGCACTCGGATTAACAGTTTTACCGGATACTAACACTTGGCAGACTGTAAACGGTCATAAATTAACAGATTTGACCGAATCGTCCACGTGTCATGACTATTAACACTAGTACCACTAGATATTAACAGAAATTCCAGATTGTTCCACGTGGCATGTCTATTAACACTAGCACCACTAGCTATTAACAGAAATTCCAGATTGTTCCACGTGGCATGCTAAGAGGGACTGCCGATGCTACTAAAAGTACCACTGGAACAGATACGTTCCATGTGGCAAGCAGGCATTCGCTATCTACACAGAGCAATTGGACGGAGCTGATGAAGCTGCGCCGGCGTTCGGTGTCCTCCTTCGATTGCTGCGCGGAGCTGATGAGGTAGCTTGCGCTATTGCTTCTTGCAACGTACCGCTTTCATCCCCGGCCATAGGTAAGTGGCGTGTAGAGGTACGCGGTTTCCAGGTGGGCGATGGATAATGACCTTGGTTTCGAGACGGCTTACCGGTAGGAGAAGGGTACGTTTTTCTGCCTCGTTGCACACATACACGCCCCGGCTGTTCATGGTAAGGTCCTCAACAGTGGGGTAGGCGGTCACCATAGCCAGGCGGCACACCGTGTCGTTGGCGGCGGAGTTCTCGGCGGAACGCTTCTCAAGATCAAGTAGTAAGCCTCCACGGTGCCGTACTCAAAAGCGTCGGCCGCGCATGTACTCAAAGCCACGTTGAAGGAGATACGCGTTTTTGCCCGGGTGTAAACCCGGGATGCGAAGTCCTCGTCGCCTCTTCGCATGCGCGAGAATCGAAGGACGTCCATGGCTGCATCCAGGGAAGGGCTTGCGTGATCGCCAAAAAGGGATCGGACGCACCCCACCAGTTCCTGGTGCAGACGACCCCCCTCCTCGTTTGCCAACGCAGCGGTTGGTACACCGTCGCGGACGAGATAGTGGCCGGTGTCCAGGAGATGGCACACCTCGGAAGAATCGTCAGCCCGGGTGGTCCCAGAATCATGGTATTCGCCGCCCTTGGCCATGGCCATCTCCGTGAGCATGCCCGGAAGGAAGCGGATCCCTTCGTAGCTCCACGCCATGTCGTCCACCGCCTCTTTCGTGAGATACGCGTTCGCTATGCACGTGTCGATCGCCTTACCTCCGACCGGGGCTGGCACCACCCCCTTGCTGGCGCCCAGGAGACGCTCGACCCAGAGCTCGTTGGTGCTGCTCACCACGCCGGTTTCCTCCTCTTGCTTGCACAAGTGAACGACCGCCATGCGCAGATTCAACGTCAACATGTTGGCAAAAGGTGGCGCAAACCGAAACATGTTGGACAACGCAAAGAACCGGAATGCTGGGAACGATATGCCCCCTAGCACGCCTGCCTAGGACTGGTCCGCCGTGTCACAGGTTAGGTTGCAGGCACCATCGTAGCAGCAACATCAGGGAGGTACGCTGGAAGGTGGGAATGTAGGTGGCAACAACACAGGAACCACTGCGGAACGCAGAAGGTAGAAAGCCGTCAGGCAAAACGGACGCACACCGCGGCCACGTTCCGCGCCCGGCGCGTTGGCGGGCTACCCACGAGGTACAAGTACGGCACAGCCACGGTTCAACTTAGAGCGGCGGGCCGCAACCGGAAACCGTTGGGCACACCCCGAACCGGACAGGAGGACTCCAGGGGACGATATGGACGAGGCACGCTCGCGC
Organism: Cymbomonas tetramitiformis; assembly: GCA_001247695.2. Classification (NCBI taxonomy): domain Eukaryota; kingdom Viridiplantae; phylum Chlorophyta; class Pyramimonadophyceae; order Pyramimonadales; family Pyramimonadaceae; genus Cymbomonas; species Cymbomonas tetramitiformis. The sequence continues at coordinate 9,463 of LGRX02017174.1, read as the reverse complement.
GAGGAAATATTATGCAGCTTACCGTGAGGTGAAACGCTAAAATTCCGCGGCAACGTTGCGCGCACGGCCCGTTGGCGTGCAGCGCAAGAGCAACACGGTACGCGTCACAGGCGTGAGGCGAAACGCTAAAACCCCGCGGCTACGTTGAGCGCACGGCCCGTTGGCGCGCAGCGCACGAGCAACACGGTACGCGTCACAGGCAGGCTGTGGTGGAAACCAAAACAAGAACCATGGGTCGGCCTGCAAGATGGATGACCGCATACTCGTTCGTTGGGAATGAAGTTTGTATATTCAGGGGGGCAGATGCGAGAGCGGGAATGGCGGGTGCTTTGCGTACCTTGTTGCCATCCGCAGCCGCCGCGTCTTCAGAAGCGGGGAGGGCAGAGGCGCCCCCTCCAGCTGTCGCTGATGGAGCAACCTAAGTGGGACGCAGCAAACAACCAGAAGCACTTCAACAACCAGAAGCAGACCGCTGGCGACCGTATGTCCCCAGCAAGCCTCCGGTTGATATGAGGTGCACCCTAAAAAAACAGGGACACGAGGCTTGCATAACCCGCCGCATCGTTGCGCGACCGGCCCGTTGGCGATCAGCACACGAGCTACACGGTCCGTGGAGGCTTCAACACAGTGAAAAAATGAGACCCGGTGAACACGAAAATAAAACACTTCAAACGACCAGAAGCACACCACGCTGGCGACGGTATGTCCCCAGCAAGCCTCCGGCTTATAATTATGAAGATCGTCCTTTAAAAAAAAACAGGGACAAGAGGCTTGCATAACCGCCGCATCGTTGCGCGAACGGCTTGTTGGCGATCAGCGCACGAGCTACACGGTCCGCAGAGGCTTCAACACAGTTAACAAATGAGACCCGGTGAACACGAAAATAAAACACTTCAAACAACCAGAAGCACACCACGCTGGCGACGGTATGTCCCCAGCAAGCCTCCGGCTTATAATTATGAAGATCGCCCTTTTAAAAAAAACAGGGACAAGAGGCTTGCATAACCGCCGCATCGTTGCGCGAACGGCTTGTTGGCGATCAGCGCACGAGCTACACGGTCCGCAGAGGTTTGAACACATACAGTTAAAAAAATGGGACCCGGTGAACAAAAAAATAAAACACTTCAAACGACCAGAAGCAGACCACGCTGGCGACGGTATGTCCCCAGCAAGCCTCCGGCTTATATGAAGAACACCCTTTAAAAAAACAGGGACAAGAGGCGTGCATAACCGCCGCATCGTTGCGCGACCGGCCCGTCGGCGATCAGCGCACAAGCTACCGACGGTCCGCAAAGGCTTGAACACAGTTAACAATTGGGGCCGGTGAACACACAAATAAAACACTTCAAACAACCAGAAGCAGACCACGCTGGCGACGGTATGTCCCCAGCAAGCCTCCGGCTTATATGAAGATCACCCTTTAAAAAAACCAGGGACAAGAGCCTTGCATAACCGCCGCATCGTTGCGCGACCGGCCCGTTGGCGATCAGCGCACAAGCTACACGGTCCGCAGAGGCTTCAACACAGTTAACAAATGAGACCCGGTGAACACGAAAATAAAACACTTCAAACAACCAGAAGCAGGCCACGCTGGCGACGGTATGTCCCCAGCAAGCCTCCGGCTTATATGAAGATCACCCTTACAAAAAACGCTTGCAAACCGCGGCCACGTTGCGCGACCGGCCCGTTGGCGAGCAGCGCACAAGCTAAAAATGCACAAATACACCGGTGCCGGCGTTTACCTTAGCGGCCGCAACTAATGCCGCGCCCCGATTTGAGCCACCGGGAGCCTGAACAACGCCCGCTTCAGTTTACTCACACTTAAAATAAACCAACATTCTGTTCCCAGAATCTGCACGTACCGCGTTATTAACAGTTCGCGGTTGCTTTCCAGCAGTCATCAAGTCCGCGCGCACGTCATCCATCTGTTATGAACGAACGCCACGCACCCCCACCCTTTGCTTTGCAGTCTATAAACGTGTGGATGAAAATATAACAGCAACCGTGCAAAGATTTAGCACCTTACAAAATTTACAGACGATTCCGGTTTCTCTTGTAACAAATATATTATATATGCTGGTCTGCTCGGGCAGAACGTCAGCTCAAAAATGATTTCGCTAGCTACCTACGTCCAACTATCGTTCCATCCTACGTACGTAGCTAGATAGGTCTTAATAAGGTCTTCATGCGTTTGGTGTTCGCGGATGTACCTATATCTACCGTAGATGATCCTGTCGATCGTCGATGGGCATGGGCGTTGTCAGTGGCGACTGCATTTTGAAATGATTATCTCGCTAGGACACCCACATCACGGTGGCTGCGCTGGGTATTAACACTTTTCAAATGCATCGGCGAAACAGGCGTGTGTTCTGGCTCCAATATAATTCCCAACAGCGTGATTATACCGCGATTAACAGATGCAGCCTTCCGTTAACAGTACTGTACGTAGCCATTAACACTTTTCTTTCCATTTTTTAACATATCGCGGCCCCTCCGAACCCAACGCTCAACACAGTGTTAACACATCTTTAACAGTTTTTGCCATCGAATATAGCTAAGTATTAATTTATTACAGTAATCACTCACTTTTAAGAAAACCCGACGTTAAGAAAGCGACCATTGTTTGGGGGTACCCAACTCGATGAGTACGGCTAGCTGGCTTTTTCGGCTAAGAAAATTCCCGAAATACGCAACCTTTGTGCTGGCGCCGCAGGCGATTTTCCTGAAATTATGGCCGTTTTAAGCGTTTATCAATGAAAATTTAAGAAAATAGCTGGCTAATTGAAAGAAAATGACCAGGAAGCTCTCCATGTACAACAGGTTGGACCCGGTGTTTTACACCGCGATCAAGGTGCGGTACCCTCTGGTTGCTGACCTCGCCCATGTCTCCCTGGCATCTCTCCGCTCTCTTGTGGTGGAAATTTATCAGGCTTGGGCGCAGACGGAGGCAGGGAAGGCGGTATCGGGCAAGGGCGGCATCTCCGCGCAGCTCTCCAGCACCGAGTACGGCGCCCTCCTCGACAAGATCACGGAGCTGCAAGATTTGTTGCGGCAGGAGTGCGGGGCGGACGCGCCATTGGCGCAACAGCAGCGACGCAACAGCCGCAGCCGCAGCGGCAGCAGCGGTAGCGCAGCAGCAGCGCGGTACGCAGCGGGGCTTCCGCGTTTGCACGCACCCGCCGTTGCCTGCGGTCGGGTTCGACCGCGACGACCAGAAGTAGGCAAAGCCCTTCTGCGGGAGGTGCAAGAAGGCTGGAAAAGGTGAGCAGTACCATTTCTACCGCGACTGTCCGTTGGGCGGGCGTCAGCATCCCCCGCACTCGGCCGCGGCATTCTGCGTTCCCATCGACGAGGAGGACGCGGAGGGGGTGCGAGCGTTGGCCATGTGCGCCTTGTTCCAGCAGGCGCCGGGTGATGGGGCGGAGGCCTTTGCCAGTGCGGCCTCTACGTACGCTCGGGCCGCCTGCGGTGCTGCTCTGTGCGGGTGCGGTGTGCGGGATCGACGTGTCCGCTTACGGCTTCACGGTGGAGCCGCATCCGCCTGCCGACGAGCCCGCAAGTAAAGACATTCATCAGCGGCTGGACGATCTCGCCGCGGAGGTCCATGCCGCGGCGAACTGCAAGGTGCACTATACTCACGCATCCTACCCACCACAGGGAGTTCTCGGGCCGCATGTATGCGTCGGCTCTGGTGTGTGGCCCCACGGCGGCGGGGATCATGCAGCGGGGATCGGCAGGTGGCGCGGCGGCATCGGCATCCGCCGTGCCGGCCCCTGCTATGCCTGTCTCGCAGGTGGAGGATGTGAGGCCCGTGCCGCTTCAATCGGCGCGGGTGACCGCCACGCACGGCGGACGGTGAGTTCCCCAGGTTCGTTCAGACTGTCAACCACGCCGCCATCGCGTCGGTTGACCTCACTGGTTACGACACCGACGACTACGAGAACCTCGCTGATGGCAGCTTCACTCTGAAGCCGCGGACTCAGGCTGTATCGGCGTCGGGACTTTTCATGCGTCGGGACCTGCAGCTCACGAGCTCGGGTCTGAGGCTCAGCGGACCTACGGTTGTGGGAAGCCGCCCTGGGGCTTCCCAGCCACGGTCGGGCCGTGGGGGATTCCTTTCCTCCTTTCCCTCGTTCTTTGCATCTCGATCATGGGGGTGGCTGCCGTGCCCGAGGCTTCGTCGGATGCGGAGTTGCCTTCGCCTGGTGGTGCTCTCGATTGGGGGACTCCGTCATTTTTCTTCACGAATGAATCGTTGTTGAATTGGTGAACCCGGCTCAGGGTTTGTATGCGCCTCACGATGTGCCACAGCTCGAGCCACCTGACCCCCCTGCTCTGTTTCGAGATCTCGCTCAGGCAGATTTGGGATTCGACGTTGCCCACTACTACGCCATGGCTCTACATGAGCATGGGCCTCTGGATGTGGACCACTACTACGGTGCTGGTTTCTTTTCATCTTACTACTGTACGGCACGGACTTTCACGAGGCTACTGCTGGATTGTATTGGGACCCTGTCGATTGACTTCTTGTTTACTCTGGATGCACACCAACATGGTGGTGTGCGGAACTCCGGTGACTTCAACAATTTTTCTGGTTTATGTTTTACTTTGACATCTACAATAAATTTTCTGGTTTGCTAGCTCAGTGCCTTTTAGTAGTTTAGCGGGAGATCCTTGCCCGTGGGTTTCTGCACTTGTGCTAGCTAGGGGGTTCTAATTTGTATATCAGAATTGCACAGCTGGATTAGCAGTTAGGTCTGCCAGCCTGGCTTCTGCCCTAACTATCTTGCATTATCTCACTTTCCTAGACAGTCACCACCCACAATGATGGGGTGGCGTGCTGAAATCTGTATAGGCAGCCCTGACCGGGAGTCCCGGTGCAGGCCCCTATGACAGATTCCTAGGCCAACTCTGGACTGCTGACTGATCTGTAGGTTCGTATTGTGACACCCACCGTGTCACAGGTAGGCTAGACTCCGAGACCGTCCGAGACCGTTCCGGGTATATCTAGCTTAGGGTTTATTTATCTAGAGAGTCTATCTATATTGAGTTCACTGACTATCTGATATCTTTGGACTAGGATATTCCTGTGGTACATACGAAGCTCGTCTTAACAGCGAGTCGCTCCGGGCGACCGAGTTGCTCCATATATGGCTACTGCCCCGCAATCCTTGTGAAGTTGTGATAGGACCGGAAATCGCTTCGGCCGCGGCTCAAAGACTCCGTGGCCGCATTCCGCGGGTTCCGGTTCCGGAATCCGGAGTAGACAACATGAGGTAGTTCCCGCTTCCTCTCTTCGTCTGAGCTCTGACTTGTGACTTGCTCTCGGACCGGAGTCTCTGAGCCGCGGCCGAAGCGATCGAGGTTCGATTATTCAAGGTGGGTTACATTTTAGAAGCTCAGAGATTCCATGATAGTTACAATCTAAATAATACAATCTAAATTTGACCGATCCGAAGGTTCTGGCCCAGAGTACTTGTCGCGTGTGACTTCGAGACTCGTGGCCGTATGTTCTCTCCAGCGCACGCGGAGCCGGAGGCGAGGAGGCGAGAGGTATCCTTGTCCCCAAGAGTTTCTCCGAGCGCGGCCGCTGCGCGGCCTGCGACATGCGAGGGTCGGCGTTACAGTTGATCGGAGAGGATCCGAGAAACTCTGACCCCAGAATGTTACAAACCCTAAATGCCTATTTTCGTCCATAAGGATAAGCTCTGGGGACAAGAGTTAGAGTAAGACGAGAGGTGACACCGTGTCACGTGTAGAGCTCAAGACCAACACGCATTACGGCGTATTAAGACCATATTGTCTATTCTAAAAATATTACGGTGGGTATACCCACCGTAATGCGAAACTTTGCATGCTTGTACCGACCGCGCAAGTAGGCTGCGGGGGTCAAACCTATAAATTTTCTGTGTCCCAAGAGGTTGATTAAAGGCTGGAAAACTTAATTTGCACGACTCCGATAAGTTTTGGCCACATGCCACACCCTTGAAGTTGGAGAAATTACGGTGGGTAGGAATTATCCCTTACGGTGGGTATACACGATTAACGTTATTTGTAGACTCCTGGAGCTAGGTATAATATCGAGATACTTATTTTTTCGTTATTTACTTTGATTTTGGTATATGACCGACGTACCTTGGGGTACACATGAGCTGCCGCCTCGCGGACCTCCACATATCGCACGTTCAAAATCAGGTAGCATGCACACCAAAAAGACAATATTCACACTGCTGTGTTACAGGTGCACCACCGTTATTTCCTAAACTACGGCGCTGCATTCCTTGGTGATTACCTCGAGGCCGGGCTCTCTCAACTGGGTCCTCGTTCTCGACTGAGCACAGAGACTAAAGCTCGACTCGCGGGGTTTGTAGAAGGAGCGGTCACGTCAGAGGAGGGCGTTTGGGGGGAACCCCCACCAAATATCCAAGAACAAAGCCTCGCCCTTCTCAGGGTTATCTCCATCCAATTCGAACGTGATCCCGTATCGTTTCCCCGAGGGCTTCCCCGCGTCATATGACGTCACCACCGTTTCGAGAGGGTGCTGTAAGGGGTCCTCGCAAATATCTTAAAAATTTTGAATAGCACATTCCCTTCCACAAGCCCCGGCGGGCACGAGCAGCGTGCGACCTACCAAAAGCTCATTGAAGCTCATTGTTTTTAGGTTTTCTGAGTTTGGGTTTCACTTTTTCTCACCGATAAGCCATTTCTGGCGCATGTGGAGGCTCCATAGAGGTTCATTGGAGTGTCTAGAACAGGTTGGCCACTGGTGACATGCCGTGATTCGCAGCCAATCAGCGGGAATTATTAATACCCTTCGGGTGGGTATACCCACCGTAAGCACCTCTTACGGTGGGTATACCCACCCTTCGTAGAATAGGCAATATTTAAAAACGCGACGGAGATAAAATCCAAGATTAAATACTTATAGCGTTAATATTGGGATTGCTTATATGTAGCCGCTCCGGAACGTGCAGGTGCAATTAAAGGACACCAATGTCTGCCGGAAGGGCATTCTGAAGGTTTGAGGTAGTCGAGGGCTTAGGTCCTCACAATCGTACTTTGGGGATTTGCGTGAATCCATTGCTGGAATCTGTGCTGGACTTCGGGTTTAGGCTTAGTTATTATGGGCTCTGACTAGCCCCTAGCCTGACCCTGCTTCCGTATCGTGTCCGTGACATCCTAGCACTGTACTGTACAGTAGTACAGTACAGTAGTACAGTCTTGCTTCACTGTCTGGGTTTCCGAGAGCATAAAGCCTCGGCCAGACACTGTTTATGGGATTATCAGTTTGATGCTCAGCGAGCTTAGCCGGGACAGCGGATCTGTCTTTCTCGCAATCTGTATAGGCAGCCCTGACAGGCAGGCCCCTATGACAGACCCCTAGGACCAACACTGCGGGACTGTGACTGATCTATAGGTTCGTGTTGTGACACACGTTGTGTCACAGGTAGGCTAGTTTCCGAGACCGTTGCGAGACCGTTCCGGGTATATCTAGCTTAGGGTTTATTTATCTTATGAGAGTTTATCCACACAGTTCGGGACCCTCTGATATCTAGTGAACTAGGATATTCCGGTAGGTTATGGGCCCACCACGCTTCCACTGCGCAAAGATTTGGCATGCTACTTCTTTACATCATCTCTAGAGATGTACGAATGCAGCTGTTCCCATCGGTTTCTCGCAACGCCCCAAGTAACGTTTGTTCAACAGCCCATATGGACGTACTTCCTGCGTTGGTTTGCGTATTTAGTAACTTACACGCGCCATCCCGGATGTGCCGCGGGGCTCGAAGCGTGTGAAACAAATGACCAAATGAAACACAAATGCACACATACAACGTTGAAACTATGTTTCAATCGTTGTTATTACTATTTCTTAGCGTTCCCTTCGGCAGGATACCGAAGGGAATGCCGGTTTGCGGATGCCGGTTGCTGAAATCTGTATAGGCAGCCCTGACTGGGAGTCCCGGTGCAGGCCCCTATGACAGATTCCTAGGACCAACACTGGACTACTGACTGATCTGTAGGTTCGTACTGTGACACACGCTGTGTCACAGGTAGGCTAGACACCGAGACCGTCCGAGACCGTTCCGGGTATATCCAGCTTAGGGTTTATTTATCTTATACAGTTTATCCACACGAGTACGGGACTTTCTGATATCTAGTGTACTTGGATATTCCGGTAGGTCGTGGCCCCATCCACGTTTTCATTCCACTTGCTATCTTGGCCATGATTGGCTAAGCAGCCGCTTGAAGAGGTGGTGCGCACTTGCGCGTTTGGGTGCGACTAGGATTTGGACATGATTTTACGGTAGACGTGTTTTGCGGCTGCGAGTCATGGGCACCGCGCGTTGCTATTGCTTGGGATTGGCAATGTTCATTTGCGTTACTTTACCTGCCCTGATCACGCTGGTTTACGTATTTTGGGCTGGTGCTCCGGACACCTTCGACCACGCCGACATTTGCAAGTGCCCTTCGCTCTTTTCGCCGCTCCGCACGTTCTGCCGTTACGTCATCCCTCCATTTCCGCCACAACACCCAAACGTGCTGCCGCGCATCATCTTTTCTCTGGCTTTCAGAAGAATGGCGACATCTACACGAGCTCGTAAACGCCTATTGAAGGACTCCGACTTGGACGCCTCTATACGGCTTATAGATGCGGTTCGGGACACCCCAACCGCTAGCACCCCGCCTGTGGTGCCCCTAATCCTTCCAGCAACTCCGACGCCGCTGTCGCGTTGCGGAAGCATCTCGTTGACCAACACGCTGCGGTCGACGTGGTCTACAAGGGGAGACTACATCGGGCTTGGGCCAAGGGTATCCGCGAGGATATCCTTGGTTCCAAGAAACATCATTATCGTGGTACCGACGACACCGACCGCCTCTCCGAGTTGGTGGTGCAGCTTCGGACCGAGTTTGAGTCCGCTGGGCTGGACTTGAACCCCTTTGACCTCGACGACCCCACCTCTTTGGTTATCGAGAAGGTTAATGGACTGCTCTATGACGTCTTGGCCCTCGTCGTGGAGCGCAACTCTGTGGCCGACACCTGGCTTCGGGGTACGGACTCTTCGGCTGACCGAGATGGACGTCGTGCTCTCATCGACATCATCAAGGGGAGCGTGCCGACAGTCCTTCGCGAGAGCCACCAGCAGGAGCATGCGGCGCTTCGTTATCCCGCAGGCGTTGACCCGCAGCCGATCTTGGCTCGTGAGCAACGTCTGGTGCGGGATAACCGCGCTCCTGACTGGCAGCCCACCGACGAGACCCGTAAGTTGTCCCTCTACAACCGCCTCGACCCCGTGTTCTACGCGGCGGTGAAGGTGCGGTACCCGCTTGCGGGTGACCTTAGCGGGGTCACTCTCCGCTCGCTCCAGGCGCTCGTCGTGGCCATCTTTCAGGCCTGGGCGCAGTCGGATGATGGGGCGGCAGTGCGTGAGAAGCAGACACTGGGGGCGGGCGGTAGGCC
>LGRX02017171.1:0-29947 GCA_001247695.2 Cymbomonas tetramitiformis | reverse complement strand
GGTCCTACTGACTTGCGACATTCTTTGCCTGGTTTGCAGGTTTCTTTCCCTTTTACCATATCCCATTTGCACTCCTTTGTCTTCCTCGCTTTGGACTGCGTCAGCCAACCCCGAGTAAATCTCCTGTGCATATATTGCCTACAGGGACTGCAGCCCCAGTCCGTACTCCGCTTTCTCCTCCGTGTTCAATTCATTTGGAGTACCGTACGCTGGAAGCCCATAAATCCGTTTCAGTAGTGCCGCCCCCAGCTGGTTTTCCACTTGTTGTATCTCTCCGTGTGCATATATTCCAAGGTGAAGGCCGTATCTGAATTTTCCCAAGACTGCCGACTTTAGAGAGTACTCTTTCTGTTTTTGTGTTAGAGGGGTGGCTCACAACGCGTCTATTCTCCTCTTCAGTTCCCTCAGGGACTTGCTTTTTTCCTCCTTCCAGGTCCCCAGCATATCGAGGAGGACCCCCAGGTATTTGTAGGTCTCCCCTGCTTTGTATACATTTAGGGTTTGGTTGCCACATTTTATCCCCTGGTGACTGCTTTCCCTATAATATTCCGGTTGCCATGCTCTACTCCCGTTATTTTGGACTTATCCTTGTCTATTCGCAACCCGCTCCAGTCCCCGAATGCTGCTAGCTTCTTCAGTTGTTGCTCCATCCCTGTCATTAGTCTCGTTAGAATAATTATGTCATCCACAAACGCCCCCGAGGAGGTTCGCAGTTCACCCCTGAGCTCCGTGTCCGTCACATACTTGTGTCGGTACCCATGGTTTCCTACCACCAGCCATCTTAGCAGGGGCTCAAGGTACAGTATAAATGGCAGCGGGCTCATGCTGCCCCCCTGCAGAATCCCTCTTCTTATCGGTACCTCCTCCGAAACCTGTTCCCCTACCTTCGCCCTCATCTGTATGGAGTCCCCCTCTTCTTCCCCCAGAATGTCCTTTATGGCTTCCGTGAGTTGTGCCGGTACCCCTAGGTGCCTTAGTGTCACAATGAGTTTCTCATGGTCTACTGACCCATATGCATTTTCGAAGTCTATGTACTGTAGGTTGCATGTAGCTCCTGCTTGGAAAGGTTTACGTCTTCAATGGCATTCGTTATTCTAGTGAGCTGCCTCATTGTGTCATGCTTCTCCCTCGAGCCCTCCTGCGCCTGCGAGAGCATTCCGATTATCTCACAGAAGTCTGCTAGCATTTTCGTGAGCACCGCGGTGTATAATTTGAACAAGCAATCACGCAGCGCTATAGGTCTGTAATTCTTTTGCTGAGTCACATCATCTTAATAATAATATAACATTTACGCTGAGAATAATGACAATGTCATGAGTCCGCTGTAATCCTGCAAGCAGGCAACTGTAGAACATAGGGAGCTGAAATCATCCTCATAGCGCGCCCCGAAGGGCTCATCTAGGTCAGATCAACCTAGGAAACCGCGGCATCGCAAAACTACGCAGAGCGCTAAAAAGGTCGTGCCGGCGGAGAAGCAGCAGAGGAGGTGGAAGTGGAGCGAGGCTGCATCTGTGGTGGAAAAAGAGGGCGGAAGCGAGGCGGAGGAAGGGCGCGCAGTGGGGCTGGAAGGCGGGGCGGAGGGAGTGGATGGGGTGGAGGGGCTAAGGTAGGGGGGAGGAAGTGTTAATAAAGCGTTCACCTGAATGAAGAGAAGAGAAAGGGTGGAAATAATAGTCATTCAAGAGAGGTCAGGGGAAAAACATGTTTTGCTCTTTCAACAGCTTCTTCTTCAGTGATACCAGTAATTCGGCTAAGAGTGGTTCTGAAAGGGTCATGGTTCTCGACCCTAGCATGACCATTAAGGAAGGCGTCACGTCTAATGCGGGTATGGTATCTGCACAGCCTGGAAAGCTTCTTGAGGAGAGGCTTCAGTCTTCTCTGGTGAACCCCTATGGTGCTAAGAACCTGTCCAAAGTGCTTCGGAAGGTATCCCATCAATGTAAGTTCTTTGGGCCACGTTACAGTCCCTGCAAATGGTTTGTTGTCCTTGTTCGTGTAGGACGTGTCACAGTGTCCTCCGTAGTATTCTGTTGGGTGGGCACTCTGGCGGCTCTCCTGCGAGAGGGGCCACGGGCAGAGGCTGTCGGGGATGACAAGTTTCCTTTCACCCAGGACTTCCTGTCAGATCTCGGGGTCAACTCCGGTGCAGTTCAGTCTTCTGTCAGTAATCTTCTTCTCAGGAAGGACATTGATGTACCACCTTGCAATCTTTTTCTGCGTCCCACTCCAGTCATGAGCAGGAAAGTCTTGCGCTCGGAGGGCTATCAATGGCAATAATACAAACATCTGAGAAATCATCTTTGTAACATCCTCCACCCGGGAGAACATATGGGTCATCCCCCGTCCAGTAGCCGTGTGGAATGAAAGGAATGGTGTTGTGAGGAAATCTAAATACCATCTTAAATCCTTTAGCAATCCACTTTTCTTGATTTTTTGGAGAGAGTGGGAGGATCCAGATGCCCCGAAATCCTGGCACAGTGTTTGCTGCACGATGGCCGAGTTCTAAGGTAGCCATAACCGCTGAGTTTGAGAGTCTTTCCTTCCCGTCAAACGGGGGGTTCCCATAAACATTCCTGCCCATATTGGTGATAGGATCGACATAGGCATCATATGCAAGTCCATCGAAGCCAATTCTGCCATTTGCACAAAAGGGCCGAAGGGCGGCTCTCATCTGGTCTGAGGGGATACATCTTCTCGAATGAATCCTAGGGTGGGAGTTTAGTGGGTTACAAAACAGTTCACATCCATTCTCGTTTAGCCCACGGTCGTCAATGATGATGTCAAGGAGGCTTCTTCGAATGGCGTAGCAGTTTTTGGGGTCACCCGACTCATCTCTACATGCTTTAAGTGCTGTATGAATGTCGTGTGCACGCGTGGCATATCGTGAGAGTGGTGACGGAAACTCTTTCTTCGAGAGATAGTGCCACGACAGGAGTTTCCAGAACTCTTGTTTCCTAGCATATTGGAGTTCAGGGTACACATTATTGCCGCTCTGAGTGTTAACATCCGGAAGTGCTGTCACAGCAATGGTCCCCTTCTTGGAAGCAGATGGGCGGTACATTCCCGATTCAGACAATGCTTGGAGGTAGAGCTCCCGCTTTATTTCGTCGCGGAGGTCAGCAAGTGGAAAAAGTGTTTCGGAGCAAATGTCAATAAAGGATGAGCCTTTCCCTGGGTTCAACAGCTTAGGTGCCCCTGTAAGCTCGGCTGCCACATGCTTTCTGAGTTCATCATCTTGTTCTCCTCTAAGAAGGTATACAAGCGAGTTACACTTTTCGATGAACCGTCCAGGGCGTGCCACCCCGGAGCGGGCCGCGGGGCAAAAAAACGGTCGTTAGAAAATTAGTTCCAGTGATTCTTTGTGGTATATTTTTCAAATATCTTACGACAGCTACGACCAGCGACACACAAGAAGAGGAAGAGAAGACAGGTGCGCGAAAGGTACGGGCCCACGCTGTCGATTTTCCGCCGGCACGGGGCACTTTTCCTGCAGTGCAGAGGCGAAAGCACCCCGAAATTCACTCGAAAACTCACATAAGCAGGAAAAACAGAGATGGGATTCACTTTTTTTACACACCCAGAAAAAAACGAGAAGTTCGGGAATTATTTCCAGACGAAATACGTGAAAATAAGGAGACCCGGAAGAAGCTCGAGCGGTCACGGAAGATGCAGAACGCCCAGCAACACAACAGGCAACAGCGTGGAATGGCACCACCAGGCGCGGAAGGGGGGAGTCGAGAGATGGAGGACAGGAGGGTCATGCTCGAAATTCACAAAGAGTTCATGGCAACGAAACCCGCCACGTTGACGTCATTCACCGACGGGGCGAAGCTACAGTTGCCACTGAGCGAACAGTTTGAGGAGCAACGTAACCTAACCGTCAAGCTTGAACAGGCACGGGACCTGACGACCACCAAGTCCAAGGCCCTCGAGAACTTCTATTCCGAAGAATTGAAGGATGTACGGCTGTCGTACACCAAGTGGGCGAAGGGGTACCCACTGGAAACGCCGCATGGGACACTGGACGAGGCGGGCCACATTCGTTACAGCCTCCTTAAAAACTGCACCACGATAGACGGCAAGAACCTCGACGAGAATGGATTTTTGGCTAACGACTTCCACATTACGGTTGGGCCCATGCGAGTGCCACCCCAGCAAGCGATCGAGTTCCTGGGTCACATGGAGGCGGTCCTTCGAGGCCTTCATCGAGAACACCAAGACAGGCACATAATCTCCAGACAGTCACCTCCGAGGCCGCGTTTTCATTCTGGAAGGGTGGCGGCGCTCGACATCAAGTTCACCAAAACCGAGTACGCCACCACGGTTTTAGCGACCACCCTCCCACTCCTCCCGGTGAACTGCTTCCCGATAGGGGGAGACCTCTTCACGCAGGATGAACCAGTCTTTCCGCGGGTACGCATCTATGACGTTGCGACGAGAGGTGGGTCAGAGAGCAGAATGCTTCACGTATTGAGTGACGAGCTGAAAGGTAAGAGCATCACCGACCTGGAGGAGAACCTGCTTGAGGTGGAGGGTCTGGAATCAGCCCAAAAAGGACACCGACTTCAGCAGCGAGTAGCTTCCATCACGGCAAACTGGCTGAAGTTGGTGGCCGTTTCCGAGGAGGCCGCACAGAAAATCGAGACCGGCACGGTACGCATACCTGGAATCAACGACTACGAGGTGCAACGGGTGGCCCTCATCAAGGACGTCGACAAACTGGCGGAGACCGAAGTGGTGGTGGTGGACACGGGCTCAGTCATCGACCCCGAGTTCGACACAGAGGCGCTGGTAAGAGCGGTGGACGAAGTGTTCAATACGGCGTTGGGTGAATACGAACATCTACTACCTCACCTAGCAGTGCCATCATACCCGGCTACGGACAAGAAGGACGTGGCCTCTTTTGCGCGACTTCGGCAGCTGTATAAGGGACGCCTCTTTTATTTCATCGCCAGCGAGGAAGCCTATAGGTGGCTGACAGCGCAAGAGGGGTCGCAAGCCAAAGTTACTGTTGAGCATAAAGGTATGTATTTCTATTTGAGGCCATCCGACTACTCCCGCAACGGCAAGCGTGGACGTGGGCGTCAGCAGCGACCCGTGGGCATCACGCGCGACGACACTGTTGTACAAGCACTTGAAGCAAAACTGGGCACCTTCGCCGAGGCAGTCAAGGCGGCGACTGCCAGTCGTGGAGGTGAACTTGGGGGCGACACCGAGAGCGCCATACAGGATCTTGGGCGTCAGGTCAACGTCCTCAGCGACAAGGTTGAGAAGGGCTTCAAGGACACGGTCGACAACGTGAAGAAGGTGAACGCGTCAGTCGACAACGTGGACAAAGGGGTCAACAAAATCATCGACCTCACTGGCAACGTGCTCAAGCGACAAGACGCACATCTTGAACTGGCGGAGAATCAGAACAAGGTGGCCACGGCTATGCTTCAGAACCTGATCAAGCTCAACAGCAGCGCGGGAACACCGACCCCGACCCCGCCATCTACTGGCACTGGAAGGCGTAAGAGGGGTACGGCGGGAACTCCCGCATCAGACACGGGTGTCGACACGGACACCGATATGGATACGGTTAGCAGCCAAATCGAGAACCTCAAGAGACTAAGAAAGGTGAGTAAAACACAGCACCCCACTCAAAAAATCAACTGTCTGAAAGAGGGGGAACCAACGGGAGAAAAACGGGCGCTGAGCAGCGGGGTTAAGGTGGGATACATCAGGAAAGCGAGACAAAGAAGGCAGGAAGGGGAGAAAAGAAGGGGTGAAAAAAGATCAGAGGCTGAGCAACTGAAGAAAAGAGGGCGCTGGAAACAGCACGAGAAGGAGAGAGCGGAGAATCAGCACGAGCCCTCTCCATCATCCCTGTTAGTATTTTCCAGCAGTACGGCGATCGACTGGAGCCATATGTCTGAAAATAGTGTGGGAAATAGCCAGTACGGGGCCCATCCCAAACGGGTAGAAGTATGCAAACAACAGAGCAATCAAAAAATATGTATTATGTGCATCACCCGTAACTGCCTGATATTTTGTGAAGGGGAAGAAAATCATAAGGTGAAAAGAGTGAGCATCCTGCCACATCCTGTATGCACAAGTAGGGGGGAAAAGGAGAACATCCCAAGGGCACTGACACAAGTTGGCATGGTCCACACACAGCCACAAGAGTGTGACACTTGCTATATGAAAATAAACAGCATACCCACCCTGTACAAAAATCCCAGCACCAACTGGAAACATCCTGACTGGATAACATACTCCATACACATAGGCCAACGTGTAAATAGAAGTCAAAATGATACCCAGTGTAAAAGAGATAAGAAACTCAGTAAGTATAAAACTATACCAGCCCCTGAGATAGCAGCTCAACTAGTTGAGTATTTGACAGAGGTGTATGAAGCTTGCTCACAACAGGCTCAGTGGCGAGATAACACACAAGCCAGTAGTGAACAACAAAAGGCAAGTAGGTGCAAATATTTCCAGAAGGCTGATAAGCACACAGAGGCTTGTTACACTCACATAAAATGGCAACACATGGTTCACAGGGACTGCAGCAATAAAACAAACTGCTCGGCTACACACGAGAAAATAAGAAGAAACCCTAACTCAAAGGGGACATACCTACAGAAAAAGGGGGGAATATGGGCACATGACGGCAAAACTGGACTGAAAATTTTTGCACAATGCCTACAAATGGTGAAACGAGAAGGTGAGGTGAAAATGAGCATGAACGGACGACATTGGGCATTTAGCGAATTGCTCCAGGAGCTCTACGTTAAAATACGAACTTTTGTAAAAACAACCAAAATGGACAGATATTTTGAGGGGACACTCAAAGGATGTATACAAACAAGTATTGACGAAAACAGAGCTCAGAAATGCAGTAAGGAGGCTATGAGGGGGTTTCAGTTGTACGTAACGCGTAACAAGGGGGGCAATACGGAAGGAGAAACACACAAGCAAAGGAGGTGCACAGATAACAATGGCCATGGAAATGACATGCAAGGCACACTAAAGAATAGGGAACCGACTGAAGCAAACTGCACCGCAATATACGAAAATAAGAGAGGAAACCCTAACCCGAAGGGGACATACCTACAGGAAAAGGGAGGAAAAGGGGCACATGGCGGCAAAATTGGGCTAAAATATTTCGCACAGTGCCTACAAATGCTGAAACGAGGAGGCGAGATGAAAACAAGCATGAACGAACGACATTGGACATTTAGCGAATTGCTCCAGGTGCTCTACGTTAAAATACGAACTTCTGTAAAAGCGACCCGAATGGACAGATATTTTAATGGGACACTTAAAGGACGTACACAAACAAGTATTGAGGAAAACGGAGCTCAGAAATGCAGTAAGGAGGCTACGAGAGGGCTGCAGTCGTATGTAACGCGTAACACAGGGGGCAATAAGGAGGGAGGAACATGTGAACAAAGGGGGCGCACAAAGAACAATGGACATGAAAATGACCCACAAGGTACAATAAAGAATGAGGAGCCGATTGGAATAACTTACACGGCAATATACGGGAGAATGAGAGGAAACCCTAACCCGGAGGGGACATACCTACAGGAAAAGGGAGGAACAGGGGCACATAACGGCAAAATTGGACAGAAATATTTTACACAATACCTACAAATGGTGAAACAAAGAAGTGGGATGAAAATGAGCGTGAACGGACGAAAATGGGCATTTAGCGAATTGCTCCAGAAGCTCTACGTTAAAAAACGAACTTTCGCAAAAACGACCCAAATGGACAAATATTTTGAAGGGACACTTAAAAGGCATGCACAACTAAATATTGAGGAAAACGGAGCCCAAAACTACAGCAAGGTGGGAGTGAGGAGGCTGAAAGCGTATGTAACGCGTAACGAGGAAAACGATACGGAACGAGAAACACGAAAACAAATGAGGTGTATGGGGGATAATTACCACCATAACAACTCACGAAACACACTGAAAGATGAGAAGCCGATTAAAATAAGCTGCGAGGCTATACACGAGAAAACGAGAAGAAACCCTAACACTGAGAAGGTGTACCTGCAGGATGAAAGGGGAATAGAAGCACATAAAGACAAAACCGGACAAAAAATTCTTGCACAATACTTGCAAATAGCGAGATGCAGAAGGGTCATGAAAATGAGTGCGAACGGACGGCATTGGACATTAAGCGAATTGGGCTGGATGCAATTTGAAAGAAAACAAAGTTTTTCAAAAATGGACCCCGGAGTGAAACATTTGCAGGGGGGACCCCAGGGGGGTACACAGAAATGTAGGGAAAGGGGCGAGGCTAGAAAATGCAGTAAGGAGAGCAAAGGAGGGCCACACACAAGTGTAACGCGTAACAAGGAAAATGACACGAAGGGCAGAGCGCGTGCAATGTGGCGTAACGAGCGAAATGCAAACAATTCACAGGGGAAAAGCTGGCAAAAGACGGACCGTACCCACGATAAAGTTGCGATGAATAAAGTAATACTTGTAATTTGCGTTATGACCACGGTCCTGACAAGAGGTAATATGAGAGGACGAAAAAGACTGGGCCAAAAGCCAATACAAAATACACAGGCAACGGATTGCAAGGAGGCTGGCAAGAGGACGGAGGCAGCAGGGCGAAAAGGGGTACCGGCAGGGAAACGTGCTGAGCGTGATACACAGACGAAGAGCATGGCGACAGCAGAGACAACCCTACAGGGAGCTGAAGAGAGTGAGGGTGGGGAAGGGTTGCCAGGCAGGAAGCACAATAGAAGCCATGCTACAATAACGCGAAGACCCACAAGGGACCCCAGATGGCTCGTCACGGAGGAAGAGGGGGAACAAAGGGAGAGCCTCAGGAGGAGCCTCACATATTACCTGAGAGCGAACCGAAAGGAGCACGCATATGCACACAAAAGAGGAAGGAGATACTGGAGGGAACAAATGATGGGGAAAACATGCAGGTGGGTACAACGCACCAAGTATGACAGGCCACAACTGGTGAGAAGCAGGCAGGCGGTGAGGCAGGCGACAGAGGATAAAAACCAAGACAGGTGGATGCGAAGACACGGAGAGATGCGCCGCATGACACGCGAGATGCGCCGCATGGCAAAGATGGAAGGGGCCCAACTGATGACTATGCACGTGACACTGGATGCGCTAAGCATGCTGGTTGAACAAACGCGGAAGGCACAACAAGTAATGAAAACCCCACAACAAAAAGCTACACAACGGCACCCTAATGAATTGGTAAATACCATGGGAGAGGGCACGGCAGCAACACACGAGGAAACCCTTGGCACGAGACTCAGCCAGCAGGAGGCCGTGAAAGAAAAGGGTAAGGGGAAGGACGCCACAGCGCCACAACAGCCCTCCCATATTGGGGGAGGGACACACCCGGCCAAGGGAACGGAAGGGCAGTACCCTAAAAACTCTGTCACGCAGGGGATATTCGCAGAGGATGGAAAGCTGAATATGTACCAAGTGGACCTCGCACTTGAGAAACTGGAGGAAAACCCCCCGGGGTCAATAACTATACAGGAGATACTAAGACTACTGAAGGGAAACGACGGAAGATTCCTAGAAATGATAAAAGGAATAGTCACAAACAGGGGCGGCACACAAGTACCTGTAATAGGAAACGGACACTGGTTGCTACTAATGATAGGAGTCTGCGGCACAGGAAATAACCGCACGCTGCAGGCCTATGTATACGACTCTATGGGCGTAGAAAAGCACACGCGAAAGAAAACTGCCTCGAGGCAAATGGGCATGGCAGAGGAACTACAAACAACGATAAGCGGATGGGCAAAAGATAACAAGGAAGCAATGGGATGCCAAGAAGCCAGGGCCACGCTAATGTACGACAAGCACCAATATGACGCATACAACTGCGGTGTCTGGGTAATATACATTGCGGAACTGTGGCAACAATGGCTACGGGAGCGAAACGGAACGTGGGTACAGCATGTGTACACAAATACGCTCCAGACCAGTCGAAGTGTTGTGCTGCATACCACGGAAATAGCAAACAGGTGCAGGGACAAATTCAGACCAATGGTAAAAGAGGCCATTATGAGGGAGAATACGTTGCATATGGAACAGGACACAGGGGAGGTAGAGCTGATAGAGGGCGCTCGGGTAACAAAGACTGAAGCACAAACAGAACAAGTTAGAGGAACATGTGCGGCGGATGCCTTCATGAGGGGAATGGCAAGGGACTACACGAGGGAGCAAGTGGAGAACATGATGCGACAACAAGGGGTCGGCATACAGACGATAATGGAAGTCGAGGAAGCACTCCATGCGCTGCAGCAGGAAACCGATACCCTTATAAGCGAAACAATGGAAAAGATGAAGACAGACGGCCGGACCCAAATAGCAATTAAAGATACGGAAAAATGGGTGATGGTGATGCTCACAATGACACACCGAGACATGCAGGCGCACGTGTGGATACCTGCTGGGGGTATAGAAAAACAGGAAGAACTACTGATAGCTATAGATGTTTGGGCCCTACTGAGAGAAGCTTATGACTTGCAGCGGGTGCACTACAGCGGACTGACGACACATAGCACACCACCGGAATGGGAAAAATTCAGCCAGGGGGAACAGGCGGTGCGAGTGGCGGGAAGCTGGAAATACTGGCATGTTGATGGCAAGCCAGGGCAGTTCAAGCTCGGGACTAGAAATACGGCACAAGCACAGGGGGAGCCTCGAGAAACGCGGCCGGTGACGGGACAAACAACCGGGCCGACTGAGGAGGACACGAAACGCGATGAAGGACGGATGGATGGCAGTAGGGAGCCCACCATGGAGCGACAGGCCACAGGTGAAGCAAAGGAAGAAAAGAGCACAAACCTCACGGACAGACTGGTCCAGACTACGCTACAGTTCTGCCCGGAGAGCGCAGAACAAGCAAATGAAAGATTAAAGGAGGAAGAAAGAACGGTAGTAAGGAAAAAGCTACGACCTCCCACAAGCACCAAGAGAAACCAGCCGACTGATACACCAACAAAAACAAGCGAAAGGGACAATGAGGAAGCTGAAGGGTCCCCTGGAGACATTAGAGCGCCGTCCCAACCGAACAAAGCAAACAGTGAGGAAGCGAAAGGGTCCCCTGAAGCAAGGAAATTTTGGGGAGGGGGCATGCCAAAAACAGAGGACCTAGACGGGGAAAAAATGACAGACGGACAGCAGCACACAATAACGTTCCTCACGTGGAACATTCAAGGGTCAAGGCACTCCTTGTATGAACTAGAAGAACAAATGGACAGGTGGGACATTGATGTGGCGGTGATTACGGAGACAAAAACTGCAAACGATGACATAAAAAGGCACTTCAGAGACAGCCTGCGGTCCAATATATGCACCAGCGCGCCGGGAAGAGGTGATGCGGAGGAGGAACACCAGACAGCTGGGTTAGCTGTCGTACTCAGGGGGGAACACGCAAAGCCGCACAATTACACGGAAGTAAAGGTCCCACACCTACAGGGAGTACTTACTCATACAATGCTGCACTTCCCGGGGCAGAAATACATACACCTGATTGGAGTATACTACCCAGTGGAGGGAAAGGAGACTGCAAGAGAGGAAGGGTACCAAGAGGAACGCACCAGGAGTGAGGCCAGGAAGGGTATACGAGAGTACGTGCAAATGGTAACCTCCGCTAGCGAAGGCAATGAAGACGAAACTGTTCTTGTGTGCGGAGACTTGAATGCCACGACCGGAGAACCGAGGAATAGCAGAGACAGGGAATGGAACAAGGTACTCGATGCAACGGGGCTAACGGATGTAGGGGGCTCAAGGGAAACAACACTGACCTGGCACAACAGGAGAAACATAGACCGAATGCTAGCCAGTAGGGCTGAACAAAAGTACTACACGCAACCCACGGAAATGGAGCTTACTGAACTTCACACAAGTGACCATAAAATGATATGCACTACCCAATTGGACCTAAAGGCCTGGGGTACCCACCGTCCAACGGCACAACTACAACGAAGGACTAAAGCGGACAGGCTGAGACTGCCCCTGACCGAAAAGGAAGGAGCCACACTGAGGCAGGTGCTTGACACGGCATACACAAGGGAGCAGCAGGACGAATTGCGGGAGGCAATAGGCATGATAAAAATGAGCACCACAAAAAGGCACAAAAGAAAAGCGATAGACTATGCGGGGGAAGTAGTAGCAAGAATACTGGGCACGGCAAAGGAAGAGGCAGTACAAAACGCCAACCTCCCTAAGCCAGCGGCGCCACCGGAGGAGAAACACAGGCTGCACTTACCGAAAACCCTCCGTAAGGAAAGGGATGGGCACCTCAGGGAAAGAAACAGATGCAGGTTGAATATAAGCCTATGGAAGAGGGACATAGAGGCAAGGGAAAGTGTACCAGAGGAGATTAGAGAGGCGGACTTCGACAACAGAACAGAGGAGATGAGAGAGTGGGAGCAATGGGAAAGGGAGCAGAAGAAAATAGCGGCCAAAGAAGCACGGAAGTGCATTACAGAACATGAGGCGAACCGGAAACAAAAAACGAGGATAAAAATGAGAGAAATGTACTGGAATAACATAAAGCACTACCATAAAAAGATATACAGACAGGAGGTAGAGAACGGAAGTGCGCCGGCGGCAATAATACAGGCCATAGAAACCAGGCACGGGAAGCTGGTGGTTGGACAACAAAAGGTAGCACAGGCGATGGGGGAACACATGGCATGGTCGGCCCCCTACAAAATGCGGGAGCCAGAGCGAGGACTCGCGGAAGCACCACCGTGGCTGGATAAGAAGTACAAGAACTATATGCAGAAAGACAAATGCGAAAGACCAGACCAGACGAAAATAAACCTGAGGGTTGATGAGGAGGCCTACAGACAGGCTGTGAGAAAAATGAAAACCAACAAGGCAGCGGGACCCACGGGAATACAGAACGAGATATTGAAGCAGATGCCAGACAGGTTCCACGAACAATTATGTGAACTCATGCAGCTGATGTGGGAGAACAGACATACGCCACTGCCATGGAAGAAGGGGTACTTCTGTTTCCACCACAAGCAGGAAGATGTGACTCAGCAAAAGAACTACAGACCTATAGCGCTGCTAGACTGCTTGTTCAAACTGTACACCGCGGTGCTCACAAAAATGCTAGCGGATTTCTGTGAAATAAATGGAATGCTCTCGCAGGCGCAGGAGGGCTCGAGGGAAAAGCACAACACGATGAGGCAACTAACCAGGATAACGAATGCCATTGAAGACGCGAACCTCTCCAAGCAGGAGCTACATGCGACCTACATAGACTTCGAAAACGCGTACGGGTCAGTAGACCATGAGAAACTCATTGCGACACTAAGGCACCTGGGGGTACCGACACAGCTTACGGAAGCTATAAAGGACATTCTAGGGGAGGAGGAGGGGGACTCAATACAAATGAGGGCAAAGGTAGGGGAACATGTCTCGGAGGAAGTACCGATAAGGAGAGGGATTCTGCAGGGGGACAGCATGAGCCCGCTGCTTTTTATACTGTACCTCGAACCCCTGCTTAGATGGCTGGAGGTAGGAAACCATGGATACCGGCATAAGTACGTGACAGATGAGGAGCTCAGGGGAGAACTGCGAACCTCCTCAGGAGCGTTTGTGGATGACCTGATTATTCTGACGAGACAGATGTCAGGGATGGAGCAACAATTGAAAAAGCTAGCAGCATTTGGGGACTGGAGTGGGCTGAGAATAAACAAGGATAAGTCAAAAATAACGGGAGTAGAGCACGGCAACCGGAATATTAGGGAAAGCAAACACAAGGGGATAAAATGTGGCAACCAAACCCTGAAGGTACTCAAAGCAGGAGAGACCTACAAATACCTAGGAGTCCTCCTCAATATGCTAGGAACCTGGAAGGAGGAAAAAACCAAGTCCCTAAGGGAATTGAAAAGGAGGATAGCAGCGTTGCTTGCCACCCCCTTAACACAAAAACAGAAGGAATACTCTCTCAAGTCGGCAGTCTTGGGGAAGTTCAGGTACGGACTTCACCTTGGAATATACACACAAGGGGAAATACAACAGGTGGAGAACCAGCTGGGGGCTGCACTGAAACGGATTTATGGGCTTCCAGCGAACGGCACTCCGAATGAACTGAACACGGAGGAAAAAGCGGAGTACGGACTGGGGTTGCAGTCCCTGCAGGCGATATATGCACAGGAGGTTTACTCGGGGCTGGCTGAAGCGGTCCAAAGCGAGGAGGACAAAGGAGTGCAAATGGGATATGGAAAGAGAGAGAGAAACCTACGAACCAGGCAAAGAATGTCCCAAGTCAGTAGGTCCACCGCGGGGCTCATGGAAAAGCACTTCGGGGAGAGAGGCTACTGCAGCAACAGGGGCAAGCTAAGGATGGGACTGCAAACGCATACAAACACCATGCGGAAGATGAATGCTCTCAATGAATATGGGGTGCACGTGAAAGGGGTGGGAACCCACATGCAGGAGCTAGCCAAGGAAACACTGCCCATTATGAAGCAGCTGCAGAATGCCAGGAGAGTGTATACTGATGCGGAAATGGAGGGCACCTTAAGAACAACCAAATACCTCAGAAGAATGGACAAGGAATACCGGGACCCACAGGAGCAACCCATGACGACAGGGACCGAAAAACTGGGAACGGTAAATGTCATAAAAGACACAAAAAATGAGATGGCCACTAAAGAGATAAACTTCACCAAACTACTCACACTATTCAGGAACTACCCGGACCTCAAGGACCTCACCACAGCAGATGGGAAGAAAGCACTACCGATAACGGCATTGAAAGCAACGGGGGGAAGGGTACATGACAATAAAACAGTACAAAAAATAGCACAAGGCATGTTACACCTGTACCCCTATATATGTGAGGCACAGCCCAACAGTATTAAAGCGCCAGGGGACCACTGGGACCATGAGCGGAACAGAAAGCTAAAACCCGAGTATGTGCAAAGGAAAACAGGAGAGCTGGAGAAATACACCAGAAGCACAAAGGCAATGTCGGAAATAAGAAACTGGCCAACGCAGATAAAGGCGCTACACGAGGCAGGGAATAGCCTGAGGGACATAATGCAACTGATGTCTATGTACCCGCTGGCCAACCAAAAGAAACACTTCGAGGAGGCGGGGGTGGAATGGACGGAACAGGAGAAGGAAGCCCTGGGTATAGGAGGAGTGGACCATGAGTGGGAAGAAGATGACATAATGGGGGAATGGACCCCACAAGCAAGTGCCGGAGAAGGGCTGATACAGCTGGACGAACGCAAATGGGCAAAACAGGAGGACCCGATGGAGGCGCCTGACCGGGAAGGAACCCACGCACCTACCAGGATACTGGCCAGTAGACAGTACCTGGACAACCCTGCAGACCCAGACTCGAAAGTAATACAATACGAAACTCAGTGGACGGACAGTGAAGGGAATGTTCTGAGCACGTGGAGCACCGAAGAGACAATTAGAAAACACATACCGGAACACAACCCCACAGGGAACCGAAGATGGGAGGAACTGGTGGAGGAATGGGAAGGCACCAAACAGGATGAAAGGACCAAAAGCGGGCCCGTGAGTGAAATACTAGCAGGCAGGCCGAGAAGCGAGCAAAGGTACTGGAAGGAGGTCACCCACTTGACGATAACCACGGGGGAAACAAACCCAGACCAAGACATTAAACAAACACTGAACACAAAAAACAGGCAGCTGCGTACTGAAGGCGACACTACCTACTGTTACGAACCCAACGGAGGGCTGATAGGCACTCTCAGCACGGCAAAAGTCAGGGAACTATACAACAGATATACCAGAGAGGTGGGAGATGGAGCGGTGCAATGCCCGACAGGGGAACAGCTGGCCAAAAGGCTGAAATTGAAACTGGAGCATAAAATACATGTTGACACGTTTGAGGAGGAAATTGCGCAGCTACTCATAAGATACTCCAGTAAAGCAGAAATGAAGCACAGAAAACGAAACCTGCAGAACCACTGGACCCTTCCCCCAGAAATGATGGAGGCGGTCCAAGCAGCCACGGGGGCCAGGACAGAAGTATTTGCCTCTCCACTCAACGTACATAAAAACACTAAGACATATTACTCGCAATACCCGAGAGACTCGGTCTTCGGGGCTGCTGGTTCAGCCTGGGAGGCGCAATGGGGGCAACTGGGGGCATACCAATTCAACCCGGAATACACGGCCGAAGACCTCCACAGGGCACTAAAGATGGCGATAAACGCTACAAAAACAGCCAAACCCGTCCTAGGGGTGGGAATATACCCTACGTATGCAAAGAGTCCGTACAGAAAACTACTAAACAAGCACATGGGATACAGGGTACACGAGTTACTCGAAGTGAAGGAGGGGCAGTTTACCTTCCTACCACCGGACCATTGGATGCAAGACAACCTACAAAAGCCCAAGCAGTGTAACTGGAACATGAGGATATTGGTAGTTGCAAATGCGGCGGGATGGAGGAAATTTTGCCCAAATGCGGTGAGAACGCACGACATATTCAGCAAGGCCCTTCTCAGATGCCCACAAAGCAAGGTCAGGACGGTAGGGAGGGCATGTTACATACACAGGCCTCTCACACTCAGGGACACGGACAGACAGCCCAGGTCGATTGCGGAATGGGAGAAAGACTGCGTCATAGACCCGTCCCCATGGACGAGTCATGAACTGCCTGTACTGCGCGCATTACCAGAAGAACAGGTGGAGAACCATGTAGAAGAGATTATTGACCGCTGGATGGAAGACAGGGGGAGGGAAGGTGAACCCAGGGGAGGGGACAGGGGACCCAGACCCTCAACGATGGATGTCTTGGGGGCCAACACCACGTGGAGTAGGGAAGAAATAAGCAGCGATGCACTTAGAAGGTGGGCGCTACAATTTGCGAACCCAAAAGCGGAAGAAGGGGACATGGAAGGGGACCAGTGGTCACAGCGGGAATGGGGTGAAACTGAGGAAGTAGAACCACAGCCTGAGAGTCAGTGGGACAGCAACGGAAAAGGATACCCAGAACCTGACAGAAGATTCAACAGGAATGAGATGGTCTACACAGACGGAAGCCAGAGAAAAGTCAAAAGGGAAAATGGGGAACAGGAGGAGGCAACCGCTGCGGGAGTATGGGACCCAAGAGGGGGGCAGAATGCGGAATACATGCAAAGATGGCAGGGCCACTGCCAAACGGTCAACAGGGCTGAGCTGACAGCCATATACATGGCACTAATGCTGGAGGCCAATACCGGCACCACAGAAGTAAACATATGCACAGACAGCTTGACCTCGCTTTACCAAATACAAAACATGAAAAGAAGGCCTCATGCGTTGGAGAAGCATGTGCACAGGGATATACTCTGGAAAATAATGAAACAAATACAATTGCTCAACGGGGAAGGGACCAAGGTGGCACTATATAAAGTCAAAGCACATGTGGGGATACACGGAAATGAAAAGGCTGATGAGGTGGCAAGAAAGGCCTGTGTTGAGGGAGAGTATGGCTTCAACCACGATAACACCGACACGGTGAAATTACTTGCCATATGCGAGGCCACAGGAAGGCAATTGGAAGGTCACCAGGCAGTACTTAACCACGTAACAAAACGAGTACGGGAGGCAAAAATGACGGGAAAAATGAACATAATACAAAGACTGAAAAGGAAGCTAGAGACTGGACCAGAGGAATGGGAAACCAAAAGACAACGCATTGACAGAATGGAAGCTGAGAAAGCGAGAAGAAACGAAGAGCTGGAAGAACCAGGGGCTGAAGAGGGACCTGAGGAAGACACATGGCCGGAAGAACTAGACATGCAGACACAGGAAGAAGAAATAGAGATTCTGCGAATGGAACAGGAAGAGGAAGCACTGATTGAGGCACAGGGAGTATGGGCAACACCACAGGAGGGTGACGGAAACATGCCCCTGACGACGGGGAAGGAAGCAGGGATGCACGAGCAGGAAGAAGACAGGTGGATAGAGGAGGAAGAAACAAGGTTGAGGCAAGAGGAGGGAGTGACACTTGTGCGGGGGCCTCCACAGGGAGCTGGTGAGCCACTGGATGCCCAACAGCATGCCGAGCTGCGGGAAATGCGGGGGACAGGGCCACCAGAAACCCGGGACATAAACATGGAGACACAACAGGAGGAAGAAGAAGAGCTGGCTGCAATGGCCCAGCAACAAGAGGAGGCACAGGAGGAACTGGTGACAATGCACGAAATGGTACAGCAGCAGGCGGTAGCACAAAGGGAAGCACGACTCGCAGGGGAATGGAGGAGGGCCTCGATGGGAAAGATAAAGGTAGCAGTACAGGAGACGCCGGAGAAATACATGCAACACCTAAAAGGGGACACAGCCATGCATAAACTCTCCAACGAGTACTGGAAAAAGGGGAACGAATACCTGAACGAACATGATGTGACAGTCCTATTAAGATGTAGAGCGAACAAATTGCCGGCGGGCCCCTATAAAAAGTGGAGAAGAGGGATGCGGACACAAAAGTGTAAATGTTGCGGGATGCCTGGGCAGGTGAACGCAGGGGGTTTCATACGCACGGCCCATGTACTAGGGGGATGTACGGAAAGGGAAATAAGGAACATGGTAATAAGCAGGTCGGACGAGACCACCAAAATGATAGCAATGGGTATGAATAAAGGCAGAAAAGGGGGATGCATAATAAGGACCCATGCGGGGAAGAAAGGGTCAGGGATGAATACAGGCAGACCAATAGAAGACTTCCTACTCACAAGAGGGCAATGCAGAATGGATGGGAGGAACCGCCCGGCACCAGAGCATGGAAAGGACACCATACCACACTTTGTGGACATAGTATTGCTAGAAGGAACCGAGAAAGGGAATAAGCAGCCGGGGTACACACACCAACGAGCAATGGCGGATGCCGGGCATATACACCTAATTGAGGTAACCTATACGGATGAAATGAGCTGGGAAGAGGCACTAAAAACGAAGTATACAAAGTATGCACCATTGGTAAAGCTATTGGAACTGTACGGGTACAAGGTGACGCTACATGTGATGGTATTCGGGAACACGGGTACGATATATGAACACACGGAGAAGATTCTGACCAAACACCTAGGATTCGACAAACAGGAAGCACTACACCTGCTCAGAAAGATACATGACCTCGCTACGGGATATGCAGTTAGCCTTAACAGACTATATAGGAAAAAGGTGGACACCGAACCGGATTAAGAGAAAGGATAGGAGAAGAGTCATGGGGACTCACAAAGCCCCACACCCCGAAAAAGGGTGTCTCTTTTTCTTTTTCTTTTCTTTTACAAGCGAGTTACCCGGGCCCGGACATTCCAGTTGAATGTGAGAGAAATTGCACTTGGTTCCTGTTTGGCAGTACGGGCAGTCAGGTGAGGCGGTAACACCCAGCTTATGTGAACGTGCGGGGGAAGCTTGAAGGCCCAAGAGTTCTCTACTTCTGGCCGCTGTATAAGATTTCGCTGTGACTTTTGAGATATCCTTGGTGGGAGTAACGTTGTGGTCCTCTAGCATTCTAATATACTTTCCTTGAGACGACATGACTTTCCATGTATGCAGGTGAGTAAGGCGTTGGATTCTCCTGATGTGGTTCCGAATATCTCCTGCAACTGGCACTTCAATGTAAAAGAGAGAGTAGGGGAGTTCTTCGTATGGGTCAAATCGGGAAGCGTTTGCCCCTTTTCTGAAAGAGGCCCTCTTTGCTGCTCTATCAACTCTATCGTGAAGTCTATCATTATTATGCCCCCTTATCCATTTAAGAATGATCCTGCTGTGGTCTTCTCCACTGTAGAAGCCAAGCTCTTCAAGTATTAATCTGACTGCCTGCAGTTCACGTCGGTTTGGTTCCCGAAGCATCTCACGAGCACTGACAGTTTTCCTATCCTTATTTACCGCCGTGATCGTTGCCATTGAGTCAATAGCATGTATCATTGGAGTCACAGACTTTAGAATGTGGTCCTTTTGGTCCTCTAAGAGAAGTCGGAGCCCGATGATTTCAGCAGATGTAGAACTTGGTGTTTGAATATCCGCTTTAATCAATCGATCATCAACAGTAAAGACACTGCTGGCAGGGATGTTAGCCTTCCTAACAGAAAAGGTGCCCCCCCATTTCTTTAAGCAAATAGGCCGCACCACTGCAAGCCGTTTTCTTCCCCGCAAATAGTGATCCGTCACTTGCCATGTCGTAGTGGTCTTGAGATATGCTATTTCCATTGCTAGGATTTTCGTCCTCGTCCGAGTTACTGGGGCAGCTGTAAGCGCTCTCTTCGTCCGCAGTTCGGTTCCTGAGCTGGACAGATAGAATCTCTTTTTGGCGGTCCGCGATGTAGTCGTAATGGGCTTCCAGATTTTGAACATCTGATCTCACATTTATAGGGGGGGTGTCATTGTTGTCACAGTCAATGGTCTCTCCAACGGGAAGGAGAATGCAACCATCCGATGTCATTTGGTATTCGCGGTCATACTGGCATTGAAGCACCTGACCATTCATAACAAATTTTTTATTATCTAAGTGGTCTGGAGTATACTTTAGATAACGCATGGTGTTTGCTTCCGCGTCAAGTTTTTGAATGCGTATCAGCGTGATGGAAGATTTGTCACCATTGCCTTTCCAGTGAAACTCACTTACATCAGGAATGTCATGAGCATCCCTGTAGTATTGTTTAACATATCTAGCTTTTGGGTCATGGTTTCCCAGGTTTATTATCATTTCGGACTCCAAACTCTCCAACCATGCTGGTGGCTTATTCCCGTTAACACCTAATGAGTGCTTCATATCAGCCCATCTTCTCAGCATCCCACCACAGGGGGTGAGAAAGAAACCAGTGTGCTTGATATTGTATTTTTGAATGGCGCTGCTAACATTGCTTGAATCATACAGTGATTTAGGAATTGAGGACACAAGGTTGTTATACCCTGTTTCACATTCAGGAAAGAGCTTAGAGTCAATTGCATAGCCCATAGAGGCCATAATGGTGCTAGTCCTTTTCATCCAGTTAAATTGCTTTCCTTGAAGGTTCCTGTATGTTGTGTAGTGAGAGAGGGGGAAACCATTAATGGTGTTTTTGGGGTCTTTCCTTTCCCTTTCCATATTGTGCAACATAATTTTTCGCCACGCGTCACTGTATTTTTTATAAAGGGAAATAAGCATAGGATCATTTATACGGTCGGCGTGGTCAGTTTGCCAGTAGACGTGCTCCTTAGCAGAGCAGAGAGTGGACATGGTTTCAGTGATGCACGTGGTGCCCAGCAGCCACATCCTGTATACTGTCAATCTCATAGCCTCCATAACAAACTGGTGTCCACACAATCTGACGATTTGTGTCCGTGGGGCATCCCATGCAGTTGAGGATAAATTTTGCTATTCTACAATCAAGGGTACGAGCAATGTTTTCTGAGGAAGTGGCTATGATTGAGGTGACTTTTAGCGGGAAAGCCATCCTCGGGACAATTACTGCATTCACGATATACCTGAGTTGGTGTAAGGTCAGATTTTGAAGTTGAATTGCCGCAAGGGAAGACTGCAGCTTTTCCGCGAGGAGCTCGGTCTGATGGTTCCATTTTCCATTTAATGAATACCAAACCCCCAGGTACCTATTGGCTTCAGTTGCATCACTGTATTCTAGGTATTCTGGAGTCTCGGGCGGGGACCATCCCGCGTGGATTTCTGGGCCAGCAGCATTTTGGTCCACCAGGAGACGGCCTCCCGACATCAGCAATTTGTCATAGTCACTATATCTCCTAGTGGTTGCTTTTGTGGTTCTGGTACATTTCCTGAATGGGTATTTTGATTTTTTCACATTGACCGGGATTCCAATGTATGTCATGAATTCATTAACAACCACCAACATATCTTGAACTTCCTCCTTTGTTTTGCCTATAAGCATGATGTCGTCACAGAAAAAAACGGGCGAAGACATTCGGAGGTGAATTCATGTTAATCAGATTCGGTGCCGGGAAATGTGGAGCATCAGTACTAGTGACTTCTTTTCTAGTATGCATGGTGTAGCCATAGGTTGCACCACTCGGGTTGGCTCCGTTTGCCCTTTTTGCCAGCCATATCGCTAAGATGTCCATGATGGCCACAAACCTGAGGGGACTTAGAACTTCCCCTTGCGGCACTCCACACTCAAGTGACCATTCGTCTGTTAGGCCTTCCTCGGTGAGGACCGTACGGGTGGCTTCATTAGTGATATTTGAGATAATCTCAGCGATTTCTTTGGGGAAGCCTAGCTTATCAAGTGCGAGGTTGCTCATCCAAAACTCAGCTCTGTCAAAGGCTTGCTTAAGGTCTAAATAGACCACATGAAGTTCTTTATCGTATCTGTTGGCATCTGAGATGACTTCATTCAAAATTTGAAGTGAGTCATCAATGTTTTTGTTTGGGAGGAAAGTATCTTGAATGGGGAAAAATATGGGGTGGACATTTAAGGCTGCCTTTATTCTGTTTGCAATGATTGTGTTAAAGAGTTTCAAACCAGTTTCAAGCATGGTCAGCGGTCTGGCATTGTCAGGTGTACACGGTTCAAGCGGGTTTTTGGGGATCGGAAGAATGATGCCCAACTTTGCACGTTTGGGAAACTTTCCAGTTCTAAGGATGTGGTTGAAGAGTGAGACAGTTTGAGCTTGGAAGTTTTCCGGGCCTTGAATCCACTGTGAGTATCTCATTCCTGTGGGGCCAGGAGCCGTCGAAATGCCGCATGTATAATATGCTTGGTTTAGTTCCTTTCGGGTGATAAGACATCTTAATTTAGCAGCTATTGGGCTAGGAAGTTTCGGGCTTATTTTTAGGATTTCAAGAATCCACGGGGGGAGGGTATCCGATTTCTGTGGAGTGGTGGAGTAAAGTTTATTGTCCTTGTATTCTTTTAAGGTGAGGTCAAGTCTCTCCTGCTTGCTTTCAGGAATGTTACCCTCACTGTCAGGTGTGGCCGCTGCACCTTGTTCATTTGGTTTTATCTTGCCCATGACCGTGTCTAGGAATCTTGAGAGATTTGTGGGTGGGAAAAAGATGTTGGAGGGCCTCCTTCTCATGGAGTTTCCTTTGTTCCATGAATCAGCCTCTCTGCTCTCCTGGAAGGCTTTCCTAAAGAAACCAAGGTTTTCGGACAAGCGGCTGAGCCATGCGGTGTCATTTTCATTATGTTTAGCTCTTATTCATGTGAAAGGAATTTTTAGGATCGGGTTCCTTGCCTCTGTGGGAATACGATTGTCGTGTATGCGGGTTTCCATGCATTTAATGGTTCGTCTGATGATGTTCATCCATTTGTAGGTGTAATTTGAATCCGCTGAGGGTTTACATATTCCCGCTTTCGGGTTTTGGCATCTTGTACCAAAGGAATGAGTTGCCGCTTTGTTTGCCAAATCATGAAGGGTTTCCCATATAGCATCGGGGTCCAGCTCATCCTCAGTTGTTGACTCGTCTTTTGTTGCTTCAGTCGGTAGTGCCTCGGATAGCAGCAGATCAAGCCGTTCAGTGTATGCCCTCCAGCCCGTAGCATATCGAAAGGGAGCATTTGCAATTATTTTAGAAGCCTCACTAGTCATGGCAGTGCCGTACGTGTTCCAAAATTTGGCCGAAAGGTGGGGTTGTAGGGTGACACTCCAAATAGTGAGAGAGTCTTCAATGGCAGTTTTTTTGATCTTTCCAACTTCTAGCGGTCCGAAGGAAAGGTGCCGTTTAAGGTAGGCATTCTTTCTTATTAGGGTCATTCAACACGCCTATCAACCAGGTGTTTTCCTTCCCGCGGTAGCCTAAATTCTGGGCTTCTTCTGGCATGCCTTTTCCTCTGGACAGAAGGTGGGCCGCATTCCATGGTGAATTATTAGTGTGCAACCACCATTCTTTAGATTTATTATGCCATTTAATGCCCTGCTCAATGTCATCCAAGTCTTTTTTTGATTTTACAAGTTTGTTGATTGTGATACAGTAGGACTGCCGTCAAGGTTTGTCCTTTGAATATCTATGTCAGTGGTGTCCCCTGTGATTGTGGTAATCTCACCTAATGCCTTGAGTTTATCGGGGCAGGCATGGACACACTCTTTCTTTGAGTAGCCGTTAGCTTTTAAGAAATTTGCCATTTCTTTTCTGGACCATTTGTGTTGTGTGGCTGGCGAAAGGGCGGGCATTGGCATGCGAATGGGGTACCCTGTGTAGTTCCCATGTGTGGTGTCCTTCGCACCTTGGAATCTGGGAATTGCACCCCTGTTTTCTCCCAGCTTTTGTTGTTGTCGCTCCCTGGTGGGAACGGTTTAATTTCGGCCCATACAATGCCATGATCTGAAATGATATATGGATTTTCTTCAGTCCAACCCGTTTTGACTGCCATGTCAGCCATTGTTGTGTTTGCAAGAATATGGGTGAGTTTAGCTTTAGAGCTTTTCTTAATGACGTGGGTGAATACTTCATCGCCTGGGTGGTGCTCCGAGTACATCCGGGAGTTGGGGGGTTATTACGATGGAAAACTGACCCTGTATTTTTGACCCTGTTTTTTGACCCTGTATTTTAAATACAGGGGCTGTATTTTAAATACAGGCTGTATTTTAAATACAGGGGCTGTATTTTAAATACAGGGGCTGTATTTTAAATACAGGGGCTCCTGTATTTTAAATACAGGGGCTGTATTTTAAATACAGGGGCTGTTTTTGAAATACAGGGTTGTATTTAAATTCAGTCCCTGTATTTTCGATTTTTATACATTTTAGAAAAAATCTCATACCCCCGGAAATATTTATACCTTGTTTCTACAAAAATACAGCCCCTGTACTTTTCAATTTGCACTCTTAAGGAGCCCCTGTATTTTTTTGTTCAGGGGCTGTATTTTTGCTTCACGCTTCGTTTTATACAATGCTTGCAATTATATTCGCATTCCCCCTGTACAAAAATACAGCCCCTGTACAAGGGCTGTATTTTCGCTCTACTTCACTTTTCTTCAGGAGCTGAACTTTTACACAAGGGCTGCTGTATTTTATTCAGGCCCTAAAAATTCAGTTCAAGCCCTGAAAATGCATTTTCAGGGCCTGAAAATGAATTCCAGCCCCTGAAAATAAGTTTTCTGGTGCTGTATTTTATTCAGGGACTGTATTTTATTCAGGGGCTGAACTTTATTCAGGGGTTGTATTTTATTCAGGCCCTGAAAATTCAGTTCAAGCCCTGAAAATGCATTTTCAGGGCCTGAAAATGAATTCCGGCCCTGAATAAAATACAACCCCTGATAATTCATTTTCAGGGGCTGTATATTTTATTCAGGGACTGTATTTTATTCAGGGGCTGAACTTTATTCAGGGGTTGTATTTTATTCAGGCCCTGGAAATTCAGTTCAAGCCTTGAAAATGCATTTTCAGGGCCTGAAAATGAATTCCAGCTCCTGAAAATGAATTTTCAGGCCCCGAACTATCATTTTCAGGCCCTGACCTATCATTTTCAGGCCCTGAACTTGCATTCCAGGGCATGAACTTTCAATTCAGGGCACTTCATTGCAAGTTATGCATGCACCCCCCATCCCTCCTCCCCCCCGGCCCTATACTCATCTTATCTATTATTAAGTGAACTCAGGCAAGTGACGGGCATTCCTCCCAAGTAGACAACCCTCTGGAAGGGTATTCATCCTATAATTGCCGCTTAACACCGCTAATCAACCCCCCTTGCTTTCCACGGTGTGTGGCTAAGGATTGAATCAAGAAAGTTGCCTCCTTGCTTGGAATGCCCATGGCCCGCCACAAGGAAGGATCCACACAAACTTTGGGCTGCCAACCCGATACCTTTGTGTAGTCGGGGACTTGCCCACACTCTCCTTGCCACGGTCACATTTCTGAAACACGTGTTTACGTGTAACACCAACAATCCTACCCCAACATAATGCATGCCCCACACACATTTACATTTATATACATGCCTTACTTACATTGCCGCCCGCCAACCTAAGCGCATCTCTCTAATCATGTGCAATCTACGGACTTTCATGTCTTCCTCTTTCACTTCTTGATGGCGAATCCCGTTGGCGATCGCATGCATGTTTGCTAACAAAAAAACGCCGCAATCAACAGAATTCCGTTGCTGGCTACTAGTAAGATCACGTGAGTGCACCATGTCTTCGGCGATGTCCACGTGACTCGCTCTATGCCTTTGCCCAGTTGCGTTGGTTAGCTCACAAAGAATGCGTTTTAAACATTCCACCATGAAGGTTTTCCGCTGCTGGTGATGTAAGGAATCGAAGTATTCGACTCTCTGCTCCTTCGGATATAAAACACCCAATGTCCAATGCAAATAAACATGGATTGGCACAAATATCACATCGTGCGTTCCCCACTCTGCTCCCAGTTGTGACGTATTGAAATAACTGTACGCACCACGCATCTTCCCATGCTCATCCATCCTGACTTCTTTCACCTGCTTGTAGATGCCGTCAAACAATGATCTTCAGTGGTTCCGTATACTTCAAAAACATATAAACTCTTTGAACTTTGCAATTCTCACATTGAGCCCCTTTATACAATACCTTCATGGTTTCTTCCTCTTGGACTACCACTCCTTCGGAATATGTTTTCTGAAAGCATAACACAAAAATACAATGTTAGCTTTCTGCACACTTGCCTTTTTTAGATTTGTAGAGGCATATGGCTTTGCAGAAATCCTACCGTCACCCTCGCGGTCTTCCCGATCCAATTCACGAGCGGCATCTCAGTCAACGGGACGATCAATGTGAACGCCTCGCACTTAATGGCCACGCTCTTCATGTTGCAAAACGCCACTGTAGCCTCCTCAATCATCTTTTTGGCATATACATCGATCAACGTACCAGACAAATATGCACGAGCCGACGTCCGAGGGTACAACCGGTCAATGTCGGAGCCGCAAATCGTTATCTCTCCCCAATGCCCAGCGAGCATATTAGCCCTATCACAAACGCTGCACTTTCCTGTTGGGTCGCCGCCTACTCCGTGTACCGAGCACCTTGGCGCTCCGTATGTCTCAACAAACACAATTGCCTCTTCATTCAGGTCAGCCACAGGGTCCATCCTCGCGGGGTCCATCCTTGCGTGCTTTCCTCCGTGGTCCTCCGCGCGTGGGGACAATGGTCTACGGATACCCGTCCCGAAAGTTGTCGTCTGTTCTTCTTCGTGTGTCCTGGGATACCATATTCCACATTTTTTAGCACAGGCTTTCACATTCAATACGAACCTTCGGATGTCAATTTCGGACCTTGTATTTAGGTTGCAATGGCATGTTCTTCATTTACGTGTACATTGTATTCAAACCTACCACTGTCGATGTAAGGCGATATATCTAGTGCCATACCCATGGATCGCCATCACTCAACATGACAACCCTATCCCCGATACACCCATGGATAGTTGTTCACACCTTTCTACCTCAATGTTCTCCAGGTTGCCAAATGGTGTCACTCCTTCCACAACATCCCTGTGACCAATATCATACATGCGTTATCATGATGCGTGCACTCTCATTTAACAACTTATTAGATTAGTAATTAGCAATTGTTGAAATACATAGCCTGCAATATCACGGTGTAGCAATTTTTGGGTATCATATCAATTGATATAGCCTCGGTAGAATTCACAATCAATTGATGTGCATTTGCTAGAATTACGATCAATTGATAGTTTAATGTTAAGATCACAATCAATCGATAGCTGCCTTCTTTTATCACAATTTATTGATAGGGTAATTTAGAATATGACTATGAATCAATGAAAATTTTGGAATAATAAAAAACCATCGATGCTGCTTGTTCCAACTGATTCTATGCCTTGGTTGAGGCCCTGCACCGACCTCGTTAACTTGCATTCGGGGCCCTCGCAGATTAGATTCATGGCATACCTTCTCTAGAAAGCGCTCGGTTGATGGCACCGTGTCCCAAAAGTCTGGTTCATTGTGTCCTTTGCCAAGGACGAAGTGGGAAAAGTTGTTGCGCAGCGGTGCTTTGTGGTCGCGAGCATTAACCGCCTGGAGCATAGCTTCCGATGTGCCGGGCTTCAAGCGCATCATTACCAAGCCTTGCTCCTGGAAGGCCCGTCCATCGATTTTGTCGTCCAGACCCTGCATATTTGCAACATCCTTCATCCCGCCCGTTAGTACACCCCTCCTCCCCCCCCCCCCCACTCACTCTCCCACCCTAAGGATGTATACCCGGAATTATAGTTTAGAGCATAGCCTTGATCATGCCGACATGTGGAAACGTATGAATCATACCAGAAGGGGGATAGGATGCGAAGCTAAGTCTCCATTTGGAGTGGTGTCAACGTCCAAGCACACTCCATACTCAACGGCGGGGGTGCTCTTATTACGGTTTGCTTGACGTGCTCCCTGTCATCACATACATAATCCACTTGGGCCTCTTAGTACACTTACTAATATCTTGAAAGTATAAGCGACAGTGTGTTATGCTCCTGACCACAAGCATCGAGTATGCCGGCGCACATTGTGCCGCATAAAGGCAGTGGATTTCAGATCGTTGGCTATTCAAAGTGTTGGCCACTAGATCCCGTTAATACACCCCTCGCCACCCCCCCAACTCCCGCCCTATGGATGTATAACCTTAAGTATAGTGTAGAGCATCGCCTCGATCATGCTACACATAATGGAAACGTATGAATCTTACCAGAAGGGGGATAGGATAGGATATATCTCACCAAGAATATATCTGTTGGGCCATTTAGTTGGGCCCCGATGATGAGTTCGACATGCAACGCGGGCTTTGCGGCGGATGGTGGATCGATCGTTTTAACGAGCTCAATCCACT
This sequence comes from Cymbomonas tetramitiformis, assembly GCA_001247695.2. Classification (NCBI taxonomy): domain Eukaryota; kingdom Viridiplantae; phylum Chlorophyta; class Pyramimonadophyceae; order Pyramimonadales; family Pyramimonadaceae; genus Cymbomonas; species Cymbomonas tetramitiformis. The sequence continues at coordinate 1,199 of LGRX02017171.1, read as the reverse complement.
CTCCTTTAGCGCGCTCTTTTGGACGCCAGGAGTTGAATTGCGCGTCAAAGTCGTGTGTCTCACGGCTCACCCAGTCGGTTTCCATGATGTTTCCCACAATGGGTAGTGGTGCGAAGAGACCTTCAGTAGGTAAGCGCGTGAATGGTGAACCGCCGCTTACCGACATGGACCCATGTGACGATGGAAGGGGATGCGATATCGCATGTTTGCCATTCGAGGACGTCAACAACAAGCGAAGTGCGATGGTGGACAAACGCACATCACAAATCATTCCCGGGAAGGCACGGCGGCCGATGATCTCGAGGGATTCAATCAAGCGCATGCTCTCGATGAGCCCTTGGTCGTTTGCACCCATCAGATTTGGACCAAAAAAAACCCATCGTTTGAATCCATGAGGACTTTGGTGCCGTTGTGATGGGACCTCGATGCTCAAGGGGTGATCGGATATACTCCATAAAAGATGCTCCGATCCATACACTGCTGAGAAAAGCAACTTGCTTGTCTCAACATAGGAAGATTCCAGGTGCTCCTTCCACGACGTGGATACAGCATGAATGTCATTCGGCGCAAAGTCATTCGAGTTCGCCTCCGCCCTTGTGAAGAAGTGCGCATACAAAGAGAAAAACACTAGAAACGCGTGAAAAAAACCGGAGCCACGCGATGTAAAATGTTCAACCAACATGTTTGTCGCCAAGACGTCGCCGCCTGTCAGGTTATCAGGTAATGGACGGTATGATGTCACCAACGACCTCAACAGGAATGCCTGTTCATGATACACCCATGACATGCCACCGGTAGTTTTTACAGGCGGCCATACAAACTCCAATACGCGGTTAATGTTTGGTTTAGTTGAGGTCGATTTTACGACATCAACCGCCCGCTCAACCATATACGATGGGACGGCTTCACCGCGACTCAAAGACAACATCAAAACACCCATGAGTTTGAGGTGTTCTTCTTGAAGGTCATCCTCGCAATCATCCATGAACAACGTAGGTCCTAACCGCTGATCCCCACATCCCATACTAGTGACCATTTAACCCCTCCTCGCATCAAGTGTGTTCAGGCTATGAAAGCTCAGGGCCAGAAATGAGAAATCAGGGCATGAAATGAAAGTTTAGGCCCCGAAATGAAAGTTGATTTGAATCTTATACACAATTGAGATGTTTACGAAAGATCAATTAACGTGCGGGTCGGCA
>LGRX02017170.1:0-14565 GCA_001247695.2 Cymbomonas tetramitiformis | reverse complement strand
CTATCCCCGGCGTGGGTACATAGTGCAGTCTTCTGTGGCTACGGGGTGCCAAAGGAGTCGCAAGGATAAGCATACACAGACACACATCCTAGTCCCAAATGTGGGCTTGGTGGTGAAGAGGTGGCTCGGGTGGCGGAGGTGAGCCGGCTTCAGAGACACAGCAGCAGTGCTCCAGCAGGGCAGTCGTAGAGGGGCTCAGGTGGCCCAGTGAGGCTCAGGGAGCAGAGGGGTGGTCCTGCGCGTAGGCTTGGCGGTGAAGATATGGCTCGCGCAGCTCGAAGGCAGGGATGAACCGGCTTCAGGCACAAGGCAGCAGTGCGCCGGCGGTGCGGATGCAGAGGGGCTCAGGTGGTTCAGTGAGGCTTAGGGGGTCTCATTCTTCAATAGTGAGCTCCGGATAATCCGGATAAGTGTCCCGAAGTGTGTGCTGAATCCTTTGATCCCCGGCGTGGGTACATAGTGCAGTTGGTCTTCTGTGGCTACGGGCTGCCAAAGGAGTCCGTCCAAGGATAAGCACATCCTAGTTAAAAAGGCGAAAGTGTGGGTAAGCTGGGAGCTTGTCCCAGTCTCTCTTCACATCCGACGAGAATTTGTCGAAGAGTCTTCACACGTGACGAATGTCTGCACTGCAGGTTCGTCGTGGAAACATTTCATGTCGGTGCTCGAAGCCAAGGCACGGCAAAGGGATATAAATCAGAGGCACGGCAAAGGGATATAAATCAGAGGGGGAAACCAGCTGCAGTGGACCACCGCTGGCACAGACATCTGCTGGAGAAAGGCACAAACTGAACGGCATGAGGCCCACGGACAAAAGTCAACCCACCATCATCCCAATGGATGTGAGAAGCATTCAGGAACTTTACAGCGGTACATCAGACAAATGGAATCTACCTGACCCATAATGTTTGACGTGGTCGCTGCGTGGCCGATGTCGGATGCACACCTGGGGGCGGCCATGATCTCTCTAGGGGCGGCGGCCAGGAAGGTGGAGGAGAGCAAGGTAACAACGTACGGGGATGTGCGCCCGCACCAATTGACACCTTTCGGTGAGGAGGTTTATGGGGGGCTCGGGCCTGGGGCAGCTGGATTCCTGAAGAAGACGCAGCGGCGATTAAAGAATTGGCGATGGATGGAGGAGAATGTGGGAGAGGAAGAGGAGGTGGATGACGATGGGGGTTAGGACAAGAACAAGGAGGTGGCAATGGGCAGTTGCAAGGATGAAAGGAGAAGTGGGTCCGGCGGCTCTCTTCCGCGCTCGGGCGAGAGACCGCGGGGCAGATTGTCCGGCTGGCCCAGGGGCGATGACCAGCCAGAGGTGGTTGACGCAGGGCTGGTGGAGGGGGCGAGAGGGGGGGCATGGGCCCCAAACCGGATCGTGGAGAGGGGGATCGGCAGGCGGAAGTGGAGATGTTGGCGCTAATGGACAGAGCTTGGGAGGACGCGATTGAGAAGACGGACTATGCTACGCAGGCCGGGCAGGATGTTCATGCAGGGCGCAAGGGCCTGGGGGGAACGCAACATGGGCCGTCCGGGCAGGTTTCTAGTGGGGCAGGCGAGGCAGAGAGGATGGCAACATGGCTCTTGGAGAGTATGGAGGATGTGCGGCGAGAAGCCGAGAATGTTCGGGCGGTGGAGGGCCGGGGACTGTGTACTGGGGAAGCTCAGTCTGCTGAGGTGTCCGTGGGCGCAAGCGGGCCCAGCCCAGCGACCTCATCTCAGCACCTGAGCATCCAGGATATCTTGGTGGAGGGGGAGACCTCTTATCGCCAGGACCAGAGCGCAGGGTCTGGACTCAGGAGCAGAGCGGGGCCTTACAGGAACATGCGATGGCCTTGGCCGAGGAAGGGGTGGCCACTTTGTTTGGGGCGAGCAGGCAGGTGTCCGACCTCCTTGAGGGGGCTGTTGGCACAGGGGGGACTGTATGGAGGGTGTTGAGCGAGGTGCGGGTAGAAGGGTGGCAGGTGGAGTGGACACATGACGGGCCCCTCAAAGCCCGGGGGCCCAACACCGCAGCGACGACCACTTGCGTCTGCACGGCAACATATGGCGTCTCATCAGCTTCCCTGCCCACGTGGCGAGGTTGCTAGCCGTGCCGGAACTAACAGTGATGAGCAGTAGTCGGGAAGGCGACGACCAGTTGGAGAACTATCGGCCACCAGGAGGGCTTGGGAGGCACACGGACATATGTGGGGAGGAAGTATGCGGGGAAGGGACCTCCGTCAGGGACAGCGCAGTACAATAGTTGAGGGGCTCATCACTCAGGACCGCAGCTTCCTCACAGGATATCCAGCGCATGGGCTTCAGTCCCATAGAGGTGGTGTTGGGGGTAGATAGGGGTTGCAAGCGCGGATCAGCGAGGGTGCGCGCAGTCAGAAGGAAGCTGTGGGTCCCATAGAGGTGGTGTTGGGGGTAGATAGAGGGGGTTGCAAGCGCGGATCGCGGGTGCGCGAGGTCAGAAGGAAGCTATTCGGGCGATCATTCACAGGCCCTTGGGACAGCCCTTTGGAGCACGGGAAGTGTGGTGGGTGGACAAGCTCTCTTGAGACCAGGCTTTACAGGAGGCAGGGAGGAGGCAGGGCATTGTTCTGAGCATAGGCTTGGTGGTGGGGAGATGGCTGGGGCAGCTCAGGGGTAGAGGTGAACCGGCATCAGATGCATGCCGTCAATTTGCAGGCAGTGCAGTCGCAGAGGGGCTTAGGTGGCCCAGTCAGGCTTAGGGGGACCCTTTGTCCTACTGTCCACCAGTAAGCTCCGCAAAGTCCTGAGAAATGTGTGCTGGATCCCGGTGTGGGTGGATAGAGCAGCTAATCTTCTGCAGCCATCTGGTGCCGAAGGAATTGGTCCCAGGAAAAGCCAAGCTCCTTGCCTTGCCCTAGGCTGAGAATATACCAGCTTGGTGAGAGGCCCGCCTCGCCCCCGGCTGCTGGGAGAGCGGACACGCCCCCCGGAGGGGCGCTTTTGTGCACTGCACCTGTTATTCGTCTCATCCAGGGGGCCCGGTGCAACACCGATCCAACGGCCGCTCGGGGAGAATGAGAGCTTGGAGGCGGCAGTGGAGTGCGCAAGCAGCGAGCACGACCAGGCGCCGCTCTTGTCCAGGCGCCACACCTGCATGCCACAGGCCCCCCACTCACAGGCCCCCACTTCGGACCCCCTTCCGCAGAGAATCATCTATGACATCATTAAAAAATGAACATGGTTCTAATGAAAAACATAAAATGGTATACGTGAAATATAGAATGAATCTCAAAATGAGGGTTGTCCGCCGAGGGTTGCGCTCGCGAGCCATTTGTCGGCGCCGGAGAAGTGAGAAGGGGAAGCCGTCATGCCTTGATGGTCATGTCTTCGCTCCCAGAGACGAGCGCCTTCCCATCGGGTGAGAAGCTGCAGCACAGAATCCCTGCATCCCCAGCCCCACGTCAGGCGCAACCAGCGCGAAACCACACACATGCTGAGCGCCATCCCAGGCAAGCGCGCACTGCTCGTGACGCTGACCACGTGCCAGGCTGGCAAGCGCGCACTGCTCGTGACGCTGTCCACGTGCCAGGCTGGCAAGCGCGCACTGCTCGTGACGCCGTCCACACGTGCCAGGCTGGCAAGCGCGCACTGCTCGTGACGCTGGCCACGTGCCAGGCTGGCAAGCGCGCACTGCTCGTGACGCCGTCCACACGTGCCAGGCTGGCAAGCGCGCACTGCTCGTGACGCCGTCCACACGTGCCAGGCTGGCAAGCGCGCACTGCTCGTGACACTGGCCACGTGCCAGGTTGGCAAGAGGTGAGGATGAGCCAAAGGCCCCAGGCCAGGGATAGCCACCACACATCTCCAACAGACAGGTATGAAGCCAAGGCAGATCATAGGATGGAGACGATGAGTGGCTCAGATGACTCCTTACTTCATTCGTGGCCGACTCTACTCTCTGAAGACAATGCTGCAAATTGTGAGGTGGACGCGTCCTCTGAGATTGCAGCAGCGTGACGATCGCTCCCGATCAATGAAGCTAGCAGGTGGCATGGTCTGTTGTTGCAGGTCGGTGCCATGCTGGCGGTGCCCGCCAAGACCGGCGCAAAGAAGTGTGCTCTCCTTGTAATATAAACCAGGGCGAGACATGGCGGTAACGCCTCTCACCTAGAGAGTGGCCGGAGAGGGTGCAGCTCCCGGAGCGGCCGAGGAGGTGCACGGGCCCCTGGAAGTTCCGGGTCGGCCACTTGCACATGCACCCGACGTCGTAGACGAAGTGCCCGGCAAGAACGTGGGTCTCCTGCCACGTGGCCACACTCCACACGCGCAGCGTGCAGTCGCTGGAGCCGGAAACAAGCACGGTGCCGTCCGGGGAGAAGGAACAGCAGGTCACAGCGTCGTCATGAGCCTCCAAGGTTGCCAGTTCCCTCCCCGTGGCCAAGCTCCACACCTGCGCGAAATGCGCGGATCGGTCAGAGGCTCAGCTGTGCCAGCCACGCGCCTGCAGCCCCCTCGCTGGCTCTCGCCGTGTGGACCTTCGACTGCAAACTAAGCTATCTATAACGCCTTTTCCTGCGAATTGCGCGGACCTGGAATGCGCTGGCTCGCGCGTCCTTGGGCCTGCACCTGTACTGCGCTTGCCTGTCAGCTCAGCCGTGCGGAGCTGATATGAGCGCGAACACGGCCTCACAGGGACCCCCTTTCCTGAGGGCCTGGTTCTAGGAGGAGGCAGTGGAAATCGCACGCAGCACCGTACCTTGAGGGTGTGGTCCTGGGAGCCGGAGACTGTGATGTCATCTTCGGCACCAGCAGGGCGCCGAGGGCTGCAGGCACAGCACCGCACGGGACGTGCATGCCCACAAAGCGAGAACTTTTCCCCAGCTGTTCGCACGTCCCATACCCTCAACGAGTTGTCCATTTCACCCATCAGCGTGCCTGCAGCTCCGGCCCAACCCCGTCCCCCAATCACGTCCTGATCAGATGTTGACCAGGAGACGAGTTTCCAACGCGCGACTTCTCAGAGGGCGGCGCCAGGGAGCAGAGAGGCACCTGACGCAGAGATGACGTAGGAGCCATCTGCAGAGAAGCAGCAAGCGTTCACGAAGGTGGTGTGTCCTTTGAGCGAGAGTTGCTCTTCCCCGGTGGCCACGTCCCAAATGCGCACGGTGCAGTCATAGGAGCACGATGCAAGCAGTCGGCCGTCGGGACTGAAGCAGCAGTCAGACACCTGTGGATACAAGCCAGTGGAGGACCATGGACATCACCCTTGAAGAAGAAATTCGGTGCAGCCTGGTACCGGTGGGGAGAAGGTAAACGACCACGCCATGTGTTTTGGTGTCAACGAGATCTGGCGGGTGGTGCTCCACTCCACAATACTCTCTCCCTGTCTCTCTTATGAAACGCAGGAACCTCTTATGAGATGAAACGCCGGCGAAATGACCGGCAAGCGCGGAGAAAAATCCAAATCAGATCACCTCCCGCGTTGCGGTAAGGAGCGGATACACTTGTTCCAGGTGCCGGGTCGAAGATATGAGCACGTGAGGCACCTGTGCGAAGTGCTGGTTGAAGGTGTAGAGGCGTTCCCACGATACAGCATCCCAAAGGATCATAGCCGCGTTCGCAGAGGCCGACACGAAAAGCGGGTTGAGCGGCAGCTCGGCGCACAGTCGGCGAAATCTTCGCGAGACCAGTCCGCAGCGTGTGCGTGCGCGCTGGCTGTCGACCGCGCCAAGGACGAGTCCCAGGATAGAGTCGGGCAGACTGGCGATGGGGCTGGAGGATTCGTCGCGCTCCTCCTCCTCAAAGCGATTGGGTGGGAAGAGCTCCTCAAAGGCGGCTTCCACGTCAGCAGAAGATACGCGCATGGAAGATATAACTGGTCGATCGGAAAAGGGGCAAGTTCTTGTGGTTTGCATTATATCAGTCCAGCAAACACGGCATACGGAGTACAGCACCGGGCTCTCAGTAACGAGCACACATGCCTGCCGCTTAGGCTTTTCGCAAACCCCGCAGCGCAAGAAGGCAGGAAGACTAGCCTCGTCAGGCATGCTGCTATGCAAACTGCTAGGCGTATAGTCAACGTTCTTCAGGCGTCGGTGGCCAGGTCCCGAGAAAATATTCAGGGTGCTATTCGGATCGACAAGGGGTCGAGTGAACCCGAAGCGCAGGTCTCAGAATAAACTCTAAAAATCGAACGATTGGCGGGACTGCCGGTGACGGCAACCCTGGACCAGACCAACGTCCACAGGGGACTCGCAGCACAGTGCAGTAAAGAGGCGAAAGTTGGATCGTGGAAGAGCGCGCGATTCAAACGGGGTGGGGAATCCTGAACGTATCAATCCCAGGTTGGAAGTGTTGCTCTCGAAAAACGATGGTAGTTTGGACAGACTAACAGAGACCCCGAAAAGCGCACGTTATCTGATTTACCAACGCTTTGAGGAGAATCAAGAAAGACCAATGGCGAAGACTTGCTATGGCACACGACAGGACTCGGCAGGACTAAAAGCTTGGGATTTTATCGGAGAATTCAATCATGCCACACATATCTTTCAGCAGAAACAGCACGAGCGCCTGAGCAGACGAGAGCAGACGAGAGTAGAGCAGACGAGAGAGCACTCACTTGTATTTTTTGCTGGGATTTTTGGTTTGAATATTTCATATTCGATACTGTCGTGTGTCACTGATCAACTGAACCCCGCCTGCTCTTCACATAAAGGGCAAATTACAAACCTAATCAAATCTCGAATCTCAACGGCCGACACCAACAAAATCTGACGACGGCCAAACGATACTGTAATGATGACATTGCCAGTTTGCCATTACATTCGCGCACATGTGCCGCAACGCAACGCCACCCTGACGTTATGGCATGGCAGACGCGGTGTTCACAAGTTCAGAATACGACAGGTACCTCGTACTTTCAGTCTTGAGTCTGATGATGAGACAGTCTTTCTCCAGACGAGAGTCTTTCACAGAGACACAGAACTCGATTACTCTAATGTAATCGTATCGTGCCAGTGCCGTCCGATCGCAAAATAACGTCAAATATTCGGGCGCATGCCTAGTGGAGATCTTTAGATCGATTTATAGCCTAGTACAATAAACGAGTATAAAACATTACCTACCAGTACGAGGTAATAAAATGAATTTGCAATTTCCATCCAACCGAATGACGTGACATGACATGACACACGTTGACGAGTCAACACGAACAGTCATCAGTCAAAATTTGACCCCACGACTCCGAATGCGAAAGGAAGCCCGGAAGCCCGGAAGCCCCGAAGCGGAAGCTCCAACCCCCCGCCGCGCGGGGCCCACGCCACGCCAGAGCGAGAGGCTCCACCCGACCGAGCTCAGCTCCATCTCCACCCGATCGCACGGCGCGGCGCACGCGAAACCCTCGCTCTCATCATCTCATCTCTCATTCCGAAACCAGAAAGCGAAAAAACATTCGATTGCCCCTCCCATCAGCTCGCCTCGCCTCGCCCGACCGGACAGATCACACGACAGCGACAGTACTACTCGTAACGTGAGTAGGATGAACTTACGATAAGCCAATGAGCCATGGAATATGTTAGGCGATGGGCACTCTCCGTCTGCTACTGTCGAACTGTGTCCACTGTTCAACTGGAGTCCTCTCATTCCTTAAGGCCATTCTCTGCCTCTTCCATTAAAACAGAGAGTTGATTGATACCCCTCGGCCTTGCGCTAGCGCACTCTGAGGGATGTACCATGCATGAGAGAATCCTAGCGTGCCTTCTCATCTTAGCCAAAGCGCACTTGAGTGATGGTACTCGATCACAGATTCAGTCGTCGGTCGAAAGAACGGGCTAGAAATACTCAGACAAGAACAACAGTTTCGAACTAGACTGTGTATCCCAGATGGCTTTTCGTCTCAACTTCGAGCCGATACGCCATCGACTCGTGCACGAGACGCACGCGACAACGAAACTTCTCCCCGTGATATAGCAGCTGGTAATACATGCGAACGACACATGTGTTCCCCACGCTTCATAACGGGGTTCTGGATCCTGCTTTGCGCAGCGTCGCGAGTAGCCGACACCGCAGCAACATGCTGCGATGCCCTCAACGTGGTTACGGAAGAGGTGATGATTATGGGCCTCGTAACGGACAGCTATCGAGCGTCCATGACAAGCGCTGGAAACTGCTCGTGGGGGCAGCAGTGCGTCCCGTGCAAGGATGACAGTGGGGACAAGTATCCAGGTGCTTTGCCCCGGCCCATGATCATTTGCGTGTTCCGAGACGACACGGATGGCTCCGGATCTTCTTAAGACACACAACGAGGCGCTAATAGGGACCTTTGCGCTGCGCGGTGGCGTTTACCCGAAGGGAGCGGCTTTCAAGATATGCCAAGTTCCGCGTCGCAGTGGTTTCGGAGGGACGGACTGCCGAGAGGTCAGCCCCTGAGCTAGGCTGTCGTATTCGTCGCAGTGGTTTCGGAGGGACGGACTGCCGAGAGGTCAGCCCCTGAGCTAGGCTGTCGTATTCGTCGCAGTGGTTTCGGAGGGACGGACTGCCGAGAGGTCAGCCCCTGAGCTAGGCTGTCGTATTCGTCGCAGTGAACGCCTGCGAGCTGGCCAAGGACTGCCTGGGAGATGGGCTGACGGGAATATGCTTGGACTGCCTCCTCGGCAACTATTGCCCCCCAGGCACTGTCAACAGGTGCTTCGCCTTTCGAACAGCCTAAAGGAAACGCCATTGCCAGCTTGTGCATGCCGTGGTGCTGTTCTTGCTGCACTCTTTGAGCACACCTCTGCGCGCCTCGAAGAGCGAAAAACCTGAGTCGTGATTGCGCCGTTAGATGATTGCTACGACGTGGCCTAAGCAGCCTGCTTACAGACGATCGTTCGAGCCTGAAAGCGATCTGCACAACCCGTGATGAGTCTCGGAGGTCGAATCATATAAGATAGTCGCCTCTACTTCGACTGCTGAACGTGTCTCCTGTTTCTACGAAGAATCACCCAACACGGGAGGTTTAGCTTCAGCTTCTTCGCGTCTCGCTATTGTCACGTCGCTGGCGGCCCTGGCCGAGAACCTGCACGCAAGTCAGCCGCGCGCTGCAATATTTAAGGGTGCCACCTTCTGGTGCGCCCCTTACAGACGCCCCCAGCCGAACACGCGTACGCTACTCGGCCGAGTCTGTGGGGACCGCACCGCAGGTATGGGCTGGCAGTCTCCACCTTGTGCCCCGACGGGCAGTACTGCAGCCCCGATCTGCGGCGCATCTCTTACAACAATGGGCAGTTGACCTATTACTACGAGTATGCCAAGGACTCCTGCCCTCCCGGACGCATTTGCCCTGCCGGCACCGTCAACATAGACAACAATGTCACATCCTGCCAGGTGAGTGCTCCTGCCCAATACCCCGTGGCAGTCGCCGGGGCTTGTCCGGTCCCCTGCAGCATTGAGTGTAAAGATCCCCGTGGCAGTCGCCGGGGCTTGTCCGGTCCCCTGCAGCATTGAGTGTAAAGATCCCCGTGACGTCTGTGGTCCCCCTTTCACAGCAGCTGATGGTCTTGGGTCTTTCTATTCGCGATCTTTGCAAGGTCTGTGCAAGGTACCGTTGAGCTCTCAACCTCTTTGTCACAACCCCTTGCTTTGGTGTGTCACAACAGTACCGTCAGGGTAGCTGTCGGACAGAGAAAAGGCCTTTTCTCAGTCAGCACTCTGCGGATCCGGGTTGTTTGATGGCGCCGCCACGCAGAGCCACGTGCTTGACGTCATGGAGACCATGCTGCCCGATGCGCTCCCGAGCCACACCCCCTCAGGCTACTACTGCGCCGAAGGTATCTGCTTCAACAGCATCTGCCCTGCAAAACAGAAGCCCGAAGGGATCTATCTGCGCATCCGGGATGCCTCAGTATCTCTCGGTTTCACGGGACCTCGCCTTGCAAGGCCTTGCTCGTGGCATGGATACCGTCACGTGTGGCATGCTCGGTGCCAGTGCTCGCCTGTTTCATGCATGCTGCCAGCTCTCGCCTGTGCTGCGCGCACTCGCATCCTCCCTCCACACCCACAGCCCCGAAGACCAGCTCCTCAAAGTCAGCGCAACTTTCGGTACCTGCAAGGTGTATGCCGACTCTTTTCATCTGTCCCGTTGCCTTTAGTCTTGGAGTCGCTGGCCACCTCGGTGTGCTGCACCCCCCGGGTTCCCGAGGTCTTGCTGCCCCGTAACTATCTGGCACAGTCGCATTGCGAGACAGCTTTGGGGCAGGCAAGCATGCCACGGTCCGAGTCCACGGTGTGCCAACTGTGATGGCACGCGGTGGGGGCGTGGGAGTTGTGGAGCAGGGACATCGGGCTTCGAGCAGCTTGTGAGTGAACCCGTGCGGCGGCTGCAGCAGTGCGAAGGCGGCAGCTACTGCCCGACGACGGAGGCGCAGCTGCTGTGCACTCCGGGGCACTATTGCAAGAAGATGGTGTCAGGCCCGTGGGAGTGCCCCGGGGATGGGGTTTGTAAGTCAGAGGGCAGCGATGAGCCGGACCTGGTTTACACTCGACTCATCGCCTTCTCTGTGGTGGTTTGCATGTTTTCCATTGGCGTGTTTGTGTCCAACTACTACTTCTTGTACCGCACACAGCAGGCTGCCATGGAGCTGCAAAGTGCCAATGCCGAGACGAACAAAAGGTTCCAGTTTCTCAAGAAGGTCCGCACTCGGCAGCCCCCCTCCCTGGCCCTGCTTCTCCCACATTTTGCCACAGGCACTGCCCCTCTAACCCTACCCCCCCTCCCGGCCCTGCTCCTCGCACTGTTATCGCTGAGTTTGGCGCCATGAGCACCATTCTCAGCGCCTCAAGCTGCCTCATCATCGGCTGCCCGGACCTGATCGAGGGGGGAGTGACTCGTCCACCCTGAACGCCGTGTCGACCTGCTGCTCGGACCTCGATGCTGATGCTCAAGTCGGGGCTGGCTCGAAACGGCGCCTAGGGAAAACCGGGGCCTGATTCACCTCGATTCACCTCGATTCACCTCAATGCTACGGACGGATATTTGGAAAGCAAAGGGCGGAGCATTTAACATCGCTGAGCTGGAAGCGGGGCCGAGCAGATGCTGCAAGGTATCGACATCAGCGACTTCGGGGGCGCACCAAAGGGGTTCCACATCTGCCCGTGCCCGACCTCAATCCTCTTTGAGGACCTTGTGCTGGCTGTCGGGAAGCTCACCCTGTTGGACCACGTCAGCGGCCTCTTCGCTCACTCGCGCATGACGGCCATCATGGGCCCTTCCGGCTGCGGCAAGTCCAGCCTGCTGAACACACTTTGCGGCAAGGTGGGGCACTGCTGAAAACAACCCCCCTCCCACGGCCATTTTCGCCTCTCTCGGATGGGGAAGGGGCGTAGGGACGGGGAGGGCTTCGGGCCTTGTCAAGCCGAGGTGCGATGGGATAAGGAACCAGGGGCTTGCAGGAGGGGTATGCAATCACCGAGTGTTATGCCGAAACCATGTCTATTCCATCTTACATATGGAACAACACTTCATCTTGAATATGGAAAGTGTTATCAAAAGACATAGGTTTGGCTTAACACTTGGTGATTTCATACCCCTCGGCTTGCAGTACCCTTTATGCGCATATCGCAATGCATCCTTTGCACTATTGTCCAAGCAGGCACTGCACCACATGCAAAAACAAACACAAAAAGAGACACCCTCATTCGGGGAGTGGGGTATGCATGACAGTATGCCCCTCTTTGCGTCACTTTTGCATCCGCGCACCCACTTACCTAAAGCCGAAGACACCCTCATCCTGTGCTCAAACCCTAACAGCATCTCACTGAGGATGCCACGGTCCCTCTTTCCTTACGATGTTCACACTATCAGCTGCATCTCGCCCCCAGGTGATGAAGGGGTAAAATGTGTCGCATCTCCCGCTCGGTAGGTTGGAGACGGGTCAGGGTGTGGGTCAGGGTGTGGGTCAGGGTGTGGACACCAGGCGCCGCATGGCCATTGCAGTCCAGCGAGCACTAGTGGCGTGTAGTATTGCGTTGGCAATGGGTCGGTGGGAGGGATGGTGGTCGACTGCAGGCAACCTACGGCACACAGAGCGGGCGGATCACGATCAACGGCGTGGAATGTCCAGTCTCGAGTTTGAAGACTGCGATGGGCTTCGTTCCCCAGGATGACACCATCTTCGGTGACCTGACCGTGCTCGAGAACCTAGTCTTCAGGTGATGTCTTGTTTTGTGCGGCGGCCATCCACGTGGTCATATCTGCTGGGTAGCGGGGGAGGTCCTCGCCACAACGTGCCCTATGCATTCAGCTTGTGAGCTCAGGGTGGGCTATGCACCTTGGGGTGCCCAAGCCCTCTGGATAGAACGGTTGCACGGCCACCACGGACGCCGTCTTTTACCAGGGAAAGTCGGGAAGTAGACACTGCGGATATGCACTTCTCTGCACGCGATGCGGTGTGTCGACTTTGAAAGAGAAGTCAGATCGTTCCGAGAGTTTGCGGAGTGCCAGCTGTCATCGCAAGCGACTGCGCCACGAAGAGTTTGCGGGGCAGTTCATGCACGCTACACATAGCCCGGTTTATATGGTCCAAAAATTGGCGTGTTTCATGGCGGTGGAAGTGACATGCGGCGGCATGCCTGCCTGTTGTATACTACAAGAAGAAGGCATCGTGATCGCAATGCGGGGGGAAGGGGGGGTTCTAGCGCAGCGCCAAGCTGCGGTTACCACCGAACTTCAATCTGGAGAGGCAGAAGAACATCGTGCAGGGGGTGGTGAATGCCCTCCAGCTGGAGAACATTCAGAACTCCGTGGTGGGCACCGTGGAGGCGCGGGGCATCTCCGGCGGCCAGAAGAAGCGCGTCAACATCGGTGTGCGACTCGGGTCCCACACAACTCCTCTCATGATCCCTCAGCCCTCGATGCGTGCCTCCGACACTTGTCACATGAGCCCCTCTTGCAACGCCTCAACCCTTTCGATTTCCCCGGCCTCGCTCACAGCCCCTAAGGCCCTCCCGCATGTCCCCGGCCTCGCTCACAATTGCTCACACCACTGATCCTTTTTTCCACTGCTTGCTGCATTTTTCTCATCTCCCTTTTAGATCTCCCCGCGGCGTATTTAATCCCCCTTCCCCCTCACACCCGCATGCCCTCCTCCAAAGGCAAAAGCAAGTGCGATCTTTGCCATCCTGGCACCTTCCTCCCTTGTCTTACCCCACCCAGCCTCATCCCTTCAGGCCGAGCGGTGGCAGCTTGCTTCCAGCCAGGTCGTGCGCCGGAAATCTCCAGATGCAGATTGGACGCCCGGGAGGGCACTGTCGCTGGCGCAGGGCTGGAGATGGTCACGGATCCGACGATGCTCTTCTTGGATGAACCGACCAGTGGGCTCGGAGCCGCCGACACCCTGCTCGTCACCACCGTGCTGAACTCACTGACCCGCACGAAGCGCTCCGTGGTGGCGGTGGTGCACCAGCCACGGTATCAGGTATCCGTCCTGTTTCAGCCTTGCTATTTCCAGCCCGCTCAAGACCTCCCTGAAGATCCCCATGGAGAAGTAGGGCAAAGCCCGGAAGGTCTCTACATCACTTCGCATTTGGTGCGAGCCAGCAGGTGGCCTCTCGAGCGAGCCAGCAGAATGGAGAGGTCATATTGGTTCAATGTTGTGCTGTTGGGGGCTGTGGGGAGTACCGCGGCGTTCGGCGGAGTACCGCGGCGTTCGGCGGGGTACCGCGGCGTTCGGCGGAGTACCGCGGCGTTCGGCGGAGTACCGCGGCGTTTGGCGGAGAGTACTGGGTGGCCTGCTGTTGATTCATACCGCGGAGGAGGGCCACGCTAGTAAACTGCCTTCGATAAGCAAAACCAGACACGTAAGCCGGTGATGACTAGCGACAGCTCTTCTACAAGCAGGCAGGAGGGTGGAACGCTTCGCGCTCAGTGCTCAGTGCTCAGTGCTCTGCGGGCGGCCTTCCGGGTCGAGGGAAAAGCTGCGGGACGAGCCGGGAGGTTGGGGGAGCATGTTGAGCCGGGGCAAGTAGGTTGTGCAAAGGAGCGCAGCGGATGCCACGTAGGATACCCTGCGGGCACATGCCAGCTGTGGCCGGACATAGGTGTAATGAGAGGATCTTTGCCGCATGTCCTGTATCAGTACTTTGAGGTTTCTTTTGCTCTTCACATCTCATTGCCAACAGGCACACTGCATAGCATTTCATTAAAAATAGCTTTCTTCTTACATGCTTTTAAGTGTGTGAGAGAAAATCTCTTTTTGGAATGTCTTTTCTAGGCTGATTCACAGCTTCACATGCTTTTTTAGGCTGATGCACAGCTTCTAAGGCAAAATGTTTAGAGTCTTTTGGGTTGGGTGGGTAGGGAAGGCAAAAGAACAGAGCTGCGGATTCCCACGGGCGGAACTCCTAAATACTGTCGTGTGTAAAGCCTTTAGATCTAACTCAGCTGCTGATTTGATCTAACGGCTCAGGAAACTCTGATCGATCTACCGGCACAGAAACCTCTAAAATTCCGCAGGCTCCAATTTAACCATTTCTTTTGCTCTTCACATCTCATTGCCATGTAACAGAGATCATTAGGCACACTGCTCTGTGCCAGGCTGCCGCTGCTGCTGCTGTCGCCATCTCGGAGTGGTC
>LGRX02017169.1:0-14007 GCA_001247695.2 Cymbomonas tetramitiformis | reverse complement strand
GGCCAACAAACTTTGTTATGCCTACTTCTACTATGCATGATTGAGAGCCGCGGAAGGCGCGCCATCGGAGGTTGGTATCGTCGAAAGCATAATGTTGTTCCTATCAGGGAATTCCCGTCGTACTGGTGGATTCTATTTAGCTCAAATTAACGAAGTGCGGAACCAATGTGAACCATTGCGGCTATGTTTTGTATGTTGACCACCGTCATCCGCAATGAGCATTTGACCACTTCAGTTGGCGAAGGTGTGAAGCCACTTAAGACGATTGTCGCCAAGAAATTCCACGCCGTGACCGGCATCAGTGTCCAGTTCTGGCATGTATTCTGGAGCGTATTCGTGTGGAATCGGCAAGGTGTGGTCTTCATGGCGGCGGTACGAGAAATGTGGGAGCTCTTGGATCGAGACCCATGCCTCCTCTTGGTATACCATGGTAGTGTTTGTGTTCGATGTGGCGACCCCTTGGAGATCGTAGCTAAAGGGTCGGTTTCAAACCGCCGTGTTCGCGTCTTTGAGGACAGGCGGGGGTTCTATGGCATTGAGCGGCGTAAGGTCTGCAAAAACGTGACATGCAAGACCACGCATTACATGAACTTTATGCATTGCGACGACTCTAGAGGCAAAGTAATGTCATTCTACAAGGATGAGATGAAGAATATGTCTTATCTTCGGGTAAGTGAGACGACATATCTTTCAAGGAGCATGGTAACAGAGTTAACAACAACAATTGTCATGAAAACCACGAGTTTTAATGGCATTGCTCAACATTGGAATATGCTGCATGGTCGCCCGGGCTTGACGTTGGACGACCGTGGTCGTGATTTGGAAGCCGCCTTTAAGCTCTACAATCTGGGTATACGACTACCCGACAACGAGTAAGTAGCCCACCTAATGATTCTAGCTTAGTCAAGTTTTACCACTCACCCCGGCACTCATGCCACATGGCCCTTGTAACAATAATGTTCTTGAATAGGTTGAGTATTGGTGATTCAATAAATCTGTTTATGCTTTGTGAAATGCAGAACCATGGAGTTTCGATATGGACGGCCACGTGATGCCTTCGAACAAGACATGCGTACAAAGTTTGCAAGTTTTGTGCAAAATTGGAACCAACGTCACCCTGGATTGGAGCACTATTGCGACACCGAGGGGTGCAATCGTCCAACGGTTGATGGCACAAGCATCAAACCGGCAATTCGGTACATGGTGGCGGACGGTGTGACGTCTTTAGCGGCACACTGTTGTGCATATGGCGGTGACGCCAGGGTGGATCCAGCTATTCCGGCATGTGGTAATGCTCCTAAGAACGGCAAGGCATTGTATTGTGTTGAGCACATGAGTCCCCCATGGAATCTACACTTGAAGTGTGGTGCTAGCGTTGGAGGCGGGTTTTGTGAACAACCGGTTGTTTCCACGGGGAGCTTGTTCATGACGTGCGCGGCACATCATAAATTGGAGGACAAGTACGCTAGGCCTCTAGGGTACCAACGTGCCTTTCGCCATCGTAGAAAACCAACCGAAACTCAACGAGAGTGGGAGAAAAGAACTACGGCGTATTCCAAGGTAACACTTGGCACATCCTTAAGATCATACCCACCCACACTCTGCTTTAAGCCCCGAACAATTGTTTCGGATGATGAACATGATCTTCTGGGCCGGAAGTTTTTTCATTGCAAGCATGCAACAATTGGGTTGGGTGATTGAGGGGGATGATGGGGGCTGGAGGGGCTTGGGAGGGTGCGTGAACTTTGTTTTATGCAGGATCGAATGACACATCGTTTCCACAAGTGCTTCACGCCGTGTGTGTTTATTCTCGTTGGTATGTGTGGTATAATCCGAAACGCCGAGCCGATGCATACCCAAGAGTCTTTTGAGGAGATATTTGCGTTATTGGTTATTTGGTTGAGTGCAGGTGCGTGCCGCATGCATTTGTTATTGTAGTATGCCAAAAATTCCCAAAACGAAGGGCGTTCCCAAAATTGAATCACGTCCATCGTAACAGGTTCCCCGATCAATGGCATCATTTACGACAGAGCTTGTCAAGCATTGAGAAGCTTAAAGACCGGTTTGAATCGTGGGAAGTATCCATGCTTGGAGGAACTTGCGTGGCTAGTGGACCGGTTTCACGCCATGGGCCATTCAGCGACGGACGAGTTTTGCAGGGAGAATTGCAACCCATACCGGCCAGCAAGTGCAGGCCTAGTTCGTGTCCTGGAGACAAAACCTCTGGTCGGCCCACCCCCCAGTTACACAGGTGATCCCAGAGGCACGACGGCCCCGGTCCGCTATAACGATTGGAAACGCGATGAAAATATGACAATCATATACGATCCGAAGAGTTGTAGCGGGCGGAAGATCGTAATGCCAAACCCAGAAGTGGGTGCGGGCTCTTACACGGAATATCGTGTCGTGGACATTGGGAACACGGAGAAGGCTGAGCAAACCTTTGCCATGCTTGGGAATTTTGCGATGCCCATGCGGAAGATGGAAGGAAACTTTGCATTGTTTTTCCTCTATTGTGTCATTGACGTGCATAACGCGCTGACTACAAGGCGCTTAGAGGGAAAGAGAATGATGCCAGTACCAGACTCAGAAACCTTGGCAAAGGCGTTTGGGATTCCGTTCTCATCGCACACTGGGCCAATTGCCAACGACGATGCAAATGTAGATGGTGACATCGACGTGGAGATTGCGGAGCGGTCAAGAAGGTATGGTTGTGGGTGGGTGGGGGTTGGTGGGGGCATGCATTGTTTTGTGTGCTTTGAGGATTTTGTTTTTATATGATGAGAATGCACGATGGCTATTGTTCACAGGGGATTTGTGGAAGTAACACCATTTGGTAACTTGGACACCGAGGAGGAAGAGGCTTACATGGAGGTAGAAAGGTGTGAACAACTATCCATGGGTTTGGTAGGGATAGGTAGGGTTGGTGTGTTAAGTGACGGCGAATAATATAGTCCAATGAACACAACCGGGCATGACACTAGATCGATAGCCGTACATTGACGGTGATAGGTTTGAATACAATGTAGACATAAAAAAATATTTTGACCCAATGGTGTTGTTGAATGTGAAAGCCGGTGGAATATGGTATCCCAGGAATGCTGTCGCTTCACATGAAGAAGAACAGAGAACCTCCGGGACGGGTCTCCGTAGACGAATGTCCCCAAGCGCGGTTGAACATGGAGGGAAGCACGCGAGGACGGACCCCGTGACTGACCTGAATGAAGAGGCAAGAAGGTTTGTTGAGGCATACGGAGCGCCAAGGTGCTCGGTACACGGAGTAGGCGGTGACCCAACAGGGAAGTGTGGCGTTTGTGATAGGGCTAATATGCTCGCTGGGCATTGGGGAGAGATAACGATTTGCGGTTCCGACATTGACCGATTGTACCCTCGGACGTCGGCTCGTGCATATTTGTCCGGTACGTTGATCGATGTATATGCCAAAAAGATGATGGAGGAGGCTACGGTGGAGTTTTGCAACTTGAAGAGCGTGGCCATTAAGTGTGAGGCGTTCACATTGATCGTCCCGTTGACTGAGATGCCGCTCGTGAATTGGATCGGGAAGACCGCGCGCGTGACGGTAGGATTTCTTTAAAGCCATATGCTTGTACAAATCTATAAATGGCAAGTGTGCAGAAAGCTAACATTGTATTTTCGTTTTATGCTTTCAGAAAACTTCTTCTGAAGGAGTGGTTGTCCAAGAGGAAGCATCCATGAAGGTATTGTATAATGGGACTCATGGTTAGAATTGCACAGTTCGAAGAGTTTATATGTTTTTAAAGTAAATGGGAACACTTAAGATCATTGTTTGCCGGCATCTACAAGCAGGTGAAAGAAGTAAGGATGGATGAGCATGGGAAGATGCCTGGAGCGTACAGTTATTTCAATTCGTCAGAACTGGGAGCAGCATGGGGAACGCACGATGTGATATTTGTGCCAATCCATGTATATTTGCATTGGACATTGGGTGTTATATATCCGAAAGAGCAGAGAGTCGAATACTTCGATTCCTTACATCACCAGCAGCGGAAAACATTCATGGTGGAATGTTTAAAACGCATTCTGTGTGAGCTAACCAACGCAACTGGGCAAAGGCATAGAGCGAGTCACGTGGACATCGCTGAGGACATGGTGCACTCACGTGATTTTGTTAGTAGCCAGCAACGGAATTCTGTTGATTGCGGCGTTTTTTTGTTAGCAAACATGCATGCGATCGCCAACGGGATCCGCCATGAAGAAGTGAAAGAGGAAGACATGAAAGTCCGTAGATTGCACATGATTAGAGAGATGCGCTTAGGTTGGCGGGCGGCAATGTAAGTAAGGCATGTATATAAATGTAAATGTGTGTGGGGCATGCATTATGTCGGGGTAGGATTGTTGGTGTTACACGTAAACGGTAACACGACGTTTTTGTAGCTACCCCCTACCATTTTTGTAGCTACCCGGGTTTGTAGCTTAGCTACAAAAGCTGCCGGGGTGGCCCGTTTTGTAGCTATAGCTACAAAAGCTGCCGGGTTGGCCCATTTTGTAGCTGGCTACAAAATTCACGAAAACGAATTTTCCAGCTGTTGGAACCACAAACGAATGACACCGCACATAAATCATAGTACATTTTTATTGAACTAAGAGTACCGCCTACCGCGCAGATGGCATGTAATACGAATATATTAGACAGTTGTATGGAGGATGCCAAGAAATTAATGCTATCAAACTATCATGCATACTAACTAGCACGAGGCAAACGTGCAGGCATTTCAGATCGGTCGAAAAGATTAGCAAACACAAATTAGACTCTTAAAACACAATAGCATAATTAATACCATCCATACTAGGTTGCTAGTTTCTAGTCTAAGGGTTCGACGACCCGTGGGCGATAAGAAAACACGAGCACAGAGCACAGATCCAAAATAATTCCAAATATGTTTCCTGCAGCACACGAGCGTCGACTTAGTCAGGACGTTGGGGAACGAACCCAATACGGACAAACCTATTGCTGTTGGCATTTCGCCCTCGATTGGGAGTTTACACGGAAGACGTTTTAAAAAACAGCGAAACAGTAAACAGGGAAATAGGTTGAGTAATTCTGAAGTAAACCTGCGAATTTCTAAAATAAACAAGCGAATGTCATTTTTGCAAGACTGGAAATTACAGCATGCCACCAGCAACGTTACTGGCGACATCAGAAGGAGCCCGGCGTAAAAAAAGAAACCTGCAAATAAACGATACGCTAGTCAGTAAAGATGTTGGGACTCGAACCCAAACCGTCGGGCTGTAAATAAGCCCGCCGGTCTCCAAGCACCCCTATCTTCAGCGAGTTTAGTAGAGCTGGAAAGATGCCGCCAGCAACGTTGCTGGCGGCTTCAGAAAATGCACAACATAGTGGCAACCTGCGAAAAATAATGATGCCCGGAGGAGATGTTGGGAATTGAACCCATACTGTCAGGCTGCGAAGAAGCCCGACGGTCTCCGAGCATCCCTACAACGTAGGAAACAAGAACCGGGCCAGCAACGGCTAATGTGAAACATCGCACGCAGCGAGGAAAGCCCCCCTCCCCCGCCAGGCTCCACGCATACAGGTTAAAACACGACCGATTCAGGATATCCGCTAGGATAACGAAGTGGCGTGTAAAAGTTGTTAGTCAAACAAGAAAGCAGAATGCTGAAACAGCAGGCATGAAACAGGCGGCGCAAGAAGAGAGCTTGAAGAATGGTGAAGGTGTGGCAAATCGGGATCTAATATGAGATTTCCTCAATCGTGGATGCGCGATCGTCAGAGCTCGTCGGGGCCGCGTGACTCCTGAAATATCTGAAGTAGGAAAGGTGACTGGTGAGACGATCTTGAAGCACGAGATGCGTGACATATATCCGATCGAGTCTGCTAGTTGTGACTAAAGATCGAACGGACAGTCCGTCAGCCAGTCGTTTGATATTTCGATCGGGCGGTCGAACGGTCGCCATACAGTCGATGTAAGACTGAATGTTATGGTCGACGACAAATATAAATTATAAAAACTGTGCTCTCAAAATTTTGATATCTTTATCTACTCTATCTGCTTCCTTTCTGACCTGGACTCGCCCCGTACCGTAGGATGCACTGGGTAGTATGGCTACAAACAATCTGGGGGCGGTGTCGTGTGGTGATGCATCCTGACGCACACTGTTAACACTGGGGTGTGCCCTGGAAAAATCCTGGGAATTTCCCCTTTCCCCTATAAGGGAACGAAGATTGTCCCAGAATTTCCGGGGGAAATTCCCGGTCGGTTCTGGGACACCTACAAAAACGAAGATTGTCCCAGAATTTCCGGGGGAAATTCCCGGTCGGTTCTGGGACACCTACAAAAATGTCACAGTAGCTACAAAAATGGTAGGGGGTAGCTACAAAATGACCCCGTTATCCACGTAAACACGTGTTTCAGAAATGTGACCGTGGCAAGGAGAGTGTGGGCAAGTCCCCGACTACACAAAGGTATCGGGTTGGCAGCCCAAAATTTGTGTGGATCCCTTCTTGTGGCGGGCCATGGGCATTCCAAGCAAGGAGGCAACTTTCTTGATTCAATCCTTAGCCACACACCGTGGAAAGCAAGGGGGGTTGAGTAGCGGTGTTAAGCGGCAATTATAGGT
Organism: Cymbomonas tetramitiformis; assembly: GCA_001247695.2. Lineage (NCBI taxonomy): Eukaryota > Viridiplantae > Chlorophyta > Pyramimonadophyceae > Pyramimonadales > Pyramimonadaceae > Cymbomonas > Cymbomonas tetramitiformis. The sequence goes on along the minus strand of LGRX02017169.1, from coordinate 7,386 downwards.
TGAATACCCTTCCAGAGGGTTGTCTACTTGGGAGGAATGCCCGTCACGTGCCTGAGCACACTTAATAATGGATAACATGAGTATAGGGGGGGGGGGCATGCATAACTTGCAATGAAGCCCTTTTTCAGGGGCTGAAAATGGTTTTCAGGCCCTGAAAATGGTTTTCAGGGTCTGAAAAGTCATTTTCAGGGGCTGAAAATGGTTTTCAGGGTCTGAAAAGTCATTTTCAGGGGCTGAAAATGGTTTTCAGGGCCTGAAAATGGTTTTCAGGGTCTGAAAAGTCATTTTCAGGGCCTGAAAATGGTTTTCAGGGTCTGAAAAGTCATTTTCAGGCCCTGAAAATGGTTTTCAGGCCCTGAAAATGATTTTCAGGGCCTGAAAATGGTTTTCAGGCCCTGAAAATGGTTTTCAGGGTCTGAAAAGTCAATTTCAGGGCCTGAAAATGGTTTTCAGGGCCTGAAAATGGTTTTCAGGGCCTGAAAATGGTTTTCAGGGCCTGAAAATGGTTTTCAGGGTCTGAAAAGTCATTTTCAGGGCCTGGAAATGGTTTTCAGGGCCTGAAAAGTCTTTTTCAGGGCCTGAAAAGTGTTTTCAGGGGCTGAAAATGAGTTTTCACGCCCTGCAAATGGTTTTCAGGGGCTGAAAACGAGTTTTCAGCCCCTGAAAAGGCCTTATGTGAATTTTCAGGGCTTGAACACTGTAAAATTTTCAGGCCCTGAAAACCATTTTCAGGGGGCAAGATGAGGACATGAGAATATAATTCTAAACTTTATATAACACGAAAAGTGAATAATATTTTCAGGCCCTGAAAATAAAGTTCAGGGGGCATCTTAAGAGTGTGAATTCCCAATTTTCAGGCCCTGAAAATTGTTGTAAAAATTATATTATCCATGAAGTTTTTTCTAAGGTGTATAACTAGCCTAGTATAAAACAAGTTTAGCCCCTGAAAAGAGTTTTCAGGGCCTGAAAAGTCATTTTCAGGGCCTGAAAATGGTTTTCAGGGCCTGAAAAAGTTTTTCAGGGCCTGAAAAAAAAGTTCAGGGGGCAATTTTTCAGGGGGCACAAAAAAAGTTCAGGGGGCAATCGTAAGTAGACCCCCATCTGCCGGATGTACTCCTCCCGGGAGTCCCGGTGTAGGCCCCGGTCAGACCCCTAGTCTGTCCTGACCCGTGGGTGTCAAGTGCCACACCTGTCACTAACCGTTCGAGGGTTTAGGTTTGACTTGGGGGTTAAACCCCAGAGACGTTACGCACTGCCCCACGAGAAGGCCATTCTCTCTCCACACACTTTGCGCACTGCCCCACGAGGCCATCCTCTCTCCACGCACACTTTGCGCACTGCTGAAATCTGTATAGGCAGCCCTGACCGGGAGTCCCGGTGCAGGCCCCGCCCTATGACAGACTCCTAGGACCAACACTGGACTGCTGACTGATTTGTAGGTTCGTGTTGTGACACACGCTGTGTCACAGGTAGGCTAGACTCCGAGACCGTCCGAGACCGTTCCGGGTATATCTAGCAATAATGATAATGATAATAACAATAATATAATATAATAAAACATTTACGCTAGCAAAGGGGACAAAGTCCTGAGAGTGCGGTATCCCTGCAAAGCAGGCTAGTGAAAACACCAAGGGCTACTCCCTCTGCTATAGCGCGCCCACAAAGGGGCTCAGCCCGCTTTCCAGCAGGGTGACATCTAGAGAAAAAGCTAAGTGCTAGGCAATAAAAAACTCTAGAAGATGGAGAAGCAGCCATGGCCGGGTGAGTGGAGGGGTGGCTGAATCTGAGCGGTGGGGAGGGAAGTCGAAGAATTAAGGGGGGTTTTGGAGACGTTGAGGAAGGTGGCCGGTGGCGGGGGAGAGGGGGTGGCGGGGGAGGAGAGGGGGGGCGGCCCTCCCCTTGGGGACACGGGACCATGTTATATTGCAAGACTTTTGAAATTTATTGCAGGAGGGTTTGAAGAAAATCGTTTGACTGTTGCACGGCCTCTGTTTCTGTCATGGTTTCATTGCTCGAGATGTCAACTGTATGCGGGTCAGTGTTTAAGGTGGTGGTGGTGTTTAACAGAAACACGTCTCGCCTATTTTTGGTGTGTTGCCTACAAATTCTTGAAAGTTTTTTAAGGAGTGGTTTAATCTTACCACGGGGAACTCCTATCGTGTTGAGGACAGTACCAAAAAGAGGAGGGAGGTATCCCATGAGTGAAAGAACTTTGGGCCATTTCACGGTGCTTATGAAGGGCTTGGAATTTGCATTGGTGATTGTCGTGTCGTGGTGACCACCATAATAGGGCTCAATGTCACTCTGATGATAAGGAGGGTCTTGAGTGGGCCATGGGCAAAGCGAAGAGGAAGTACCTTAACGACGATCGCTCTTAATTGGAAGATGCGCTCTAAATTGGAAGATTTTTTGAAGGTCATTGTTTTGATGTTTTTTACATTATTTTAAACATATCATGCCCAAAAATAGGGTGGTTATAATTTTGGAAGTTTTTCTCATCGTATGAGGCGGGGTTTTCAGAATTCTTACGCGTGACTCTTAGGCATATTGAGGAGTGTTCCAAAAATCCACATATGGTATTAGATCGAGATTAAAGGTTATAAAATGGAAGTAAAAAGGGAAAAATATGTACCTGTTTATCGTATGTTTGATATTTTCATCGATTTCAGCACAATTTTGCCAAAACCCCCCTCAAACCCTATGCTTTATCACACGCGTATTTACAAAGGGCGGGTAACATATGTAAAGGTTCTTGCACGCTTATTTAAACTGGGGAAAATCGGGTCCGAAAACTGCCCCTACTGCCAACAGAATACAAAATGCACCTTCGAACACATCCAACTTGAATGCCCAGGACATAATGATAGTTTGTATAATCTTAGAACAACCCAAGATATCGAACTAAGGAAAATCATCGCTGAAGAAATCTCAGAAAAGCCTAAACTACTAAACCCTGGAAAGGGTACCACATACATCAGAACACAACCATCGAAACTTTTTCCACTTGCTGACCTAAGACAGGAAATGAGTGAGGAATTATACTTACACGCTCTCCCGGAAGCTAGCATGTACCGTCCATCAAGTTCAAAAAAGAATACCATTGCTGTGACCGCAAAGCCTGAAGTGGACCATGTTACGGGAACAATTAAATATCCCGAACTCCAATATGTCCAAAAGAAAGAGTTTTGGAAACTTTTGGCTTGGCACCGCCTTTCCAACAAAGCAGTCCCATGCTCACTTGCGGAGTACTCGAATAGGGCACACGATATCCATGAAGCCCTCAATGCATGTAAGTTTGAATCGGGAGACCCTAAAACCTGCTATGCAATAAGAAGAAGCCTCTTAGATATTTTGGTGGATGACAGAAACCTTGACAAAAACGGCTGTGAACTTTTCTCCAACCCACTAAATGCCCACCCTAGAATTTACTCGAGAAGATGCATACCCACCACTAGAATGAAAAAAGCCCTCAAGCCCTTCTGTTATCATGGGAAAATCGGTTTTGATGGCCTCGCTTGGGATGCCTACGTGGACCCGTTAACAGGCATTGGCAGAATAGTTTACGGAAATCCCCCCTTTGATGGAAAGGATAAGGGCAAATCTTCGGCGGTTATGACTACCTTGGAAATGGGACATAAAGCGGCCAACACTGTACCCGGATTTTCAGGAACATGGATTCTTCCACTGTCTCCCAAAAACCAAAAAAGATGGTTTGATAAAGGTTTTAAACTCGTTTTCAGATTCCCGCATAACACTATTCCATTTATCCCACATGGTTATTGGACGGGTGATGACCCCTACGTTCTCCCAGGTGGCGGATGCTATAAGGATGATTTTTCGGATGTCGTTATCATAGCTATAGACAGTGCACCCAGCGATACTCAACCAGCCTTTGACTGGAGGCCTACACAGAAAAAGATTGCTAGATGGTTCCTCAATGTCCTTCCTAAGTCCAGAGTCACGGAGAGGAGACTAGAATACACCGGAGTTAGCCCTGATATTTGGAATGAAGTTCTGAACGAAAGGGACAACGTACTCCCTTCTTCGTTGTGCCCATGGCCCACTCAAGACCCCCCCTATCATCAGAATGGTGCTGAGCATTATTATGGCGGTCACCATGATACGACAATCACCAATGCAGCTTCTAAGCCCTTCATTAGCACCGTGAAATGGCCCAAAGCACTTACACTCATGGGGTACCTCCCTCCTCTTTTCGGTACTGTCCTCAACACGATAGGTGTTCCCCGTGGCAAGATTAAACCTCTCCTTAAAAAACTTTCAAGAATCTGTAGGCAACACACCAGAAATAGGCGAGACGTGTTTCTGTTAAACACCCCCACCACCTTGAACACTGACCCGCATACAGTTGACATCCTGGGCAATGAGACCATGACGGAAACAGAAGCTGTGCAAAAAACAAATGACTTTCTTCAAACCCTCCTGCAATAATTTTCAAAAGACTTGCAATAAAAGATGGCTCTCTGTCCTATAGGGGAGGGGCCATCCCCCCCTCTCCCCTCCCCCACCACCCCCCCTCTCCTCCGCCCACCCTGACCTCCTTCCTCATCGTCTCCAAATACCCCCTTAATTCTTCGACTTCCCTCCCCACCGCCTAGTTTCAGCCACCCCTCCACTCACCCGGCCATGGCTGCTTCTCCATCTTCTAGAGTTTTTTGCTTAGCACCTAGCTTTTTCTCTAGATGTCACCCTGCTGAAAAGTGGGTTGAGCCCCTTTGTGGGCGCGCTATAGTAGAGGGAGTAGCCCCTAGTGTTTTCACTAGCCTGCTTTGCAGGGTTACGCTACCGCACTCTCAGGACTTTGTCCCTTCTGCTAGCGTAAATGTTTTATTATTATTATTTGCTAATGGACCCGTCACGTGCTATGTTATAATGTAGTTTGCCATAAAACATATTTGAACAAATAAACTATCAAGCACTTGCATCTCCGTGCAGATTTCTGGAGCAAATGGCCCTCTAGCGGGGGAAACCCTAAGTGGTAACACCAATTTAGGGTGTAAGCACAACCACATGTGTACATGCATGCACATACGAACTCTTGACTGCACTTATTTACTCTTCAGAGTTCTCCAGCAGTGCTTTTAAAAGCTCAGCTTTCTCCTCACAACCTGGAATTCCGCCTTGAACACCAGATTTTGCGGTCTCATCCCAGCATGTCAACACCTCGTTCACGTCAAATGTAGACTTCATGCGAAGGGTGCGGGCACCCCGTACGAAAGCTCCAGCCTCACAGAGTTGTTCTACCGTCTCGAACGTTCTCCGTGACTGTGCTGGCAACCAGAACTGCCAGGTTATCTCCTTCCGTGAGGCATGCGCCCCACCACCTCCACGAAATGGAGTGGGAGTGACTTACCGCCGTCCGGGAGCATAACGTTGAACCAACACTTGTCGCTGGCTTCCCCGCCTGCAACGGTCACGGCATAGCTGCCCACAGTCATGTCCTCGAACCGGTAGTCGGCTGCCAAGTGTTCCTTCTGCGATGCCAAACGCATCCCACGGGCATATAGACTCTCGTCAACACCGGAGGAGTGCTCATCGTCGCCATCATCCGTGCCCTCACTGCTGCTGGGCTGTTTCTGCTGTTTTGGCTGCTTTCCAGGCTTCTTCTTGCGCGCTGCAACCTGCCGACTCCGACTGCGAGTGGCAAGATCCATCTCCATATCAGTATCATCGCTGTCGCCTTCGGAGGCGGGTGAAGTTCTGCGCGCCCTGTTTTGCCTTTGTGCGCCTGAAAACCTCTTGCGAGCAGCAGGTGGATCTCCTCTCCGACTCCTCTTTCCATTTGCTTCACGCACACCTGCCTCTGCACGAACTGCGGGAGCTTCTTCACCAGCATCTTCTGCCTTCAAAAGCTGGATCAGGCGTTCCAACTTCTTGGTCTTGGTCGTAAGACCCCGCAGTTCAGCATTCCGCTCAGATAACACTCGGTGTAAGTGTTTATCCTCGTACCTGCGTAAGCGAACCCTAGTTTGAAACTTCTCTATACACTTCGTATTATCTTCGCATACTCTTACACCGCAATGACGGACTCTCACGACGACGAGACTAGAATCCTGAGGGAAGTTTTTCCCTGGATGAGTGAGGGTTTTCTTAGCGAAAATCAAGAACAAGGAACGACCTCTTCTACCGTCGTTCCGAACACACCAGGAACAACGGACTCGGACGACGAGGTTACAATCTTGCGGCAGGTTTTTCCTTGGTTGCAAAGCTCCACAACAGCGACACCTGAAGACGAAGCGACGACTTCTTCTACCGGGAATCAAAGGACTCCCGCAACACAGGAGCAAGCCGCCACCACCACCAACTCGGAAAGAGAGGAAGGAAACAAGTGCGTCGTCTGCTTAGAAATAGTTTTCCCCGCGGAAACGTTGCTATCTGTTTCGCACTATCACGGGTTAGTCGGGTACATACGTAAGGAAACCCTATCCAATTCAAGCGACACACGGCCGTACGGGGCACCCGGCGATGAACCAACGACATTCCGGTCACTCATGATCATGTTTAGTATCATTTCATAAGCATATAACAAACTATAACTCAAACCACTCCGAACTTGCTATCTGTTTCGCACTATCACGGGTTAGTCGGGTACATACGTAAGGAAACCCTATCCAATTCAAGCGACACACGGCCGTACGGGGCACCCGGCGATGAACCAACGACATTCCGGTCACTCATGATCATTTTGGAAGCATTTCATAAGCATATAACAAACTATAACTCAAACCACTCCGAACTTGCTATCTGTTTCGCACTATCACGGGTTAGTCGGGTACATACGTAAGGAAACCCTATCCAATTCAAGCGACACACGGCCGTACGGGGCACCCGGCGATGAACCAACGACATTCCGGTCACTCATGATCATTTTGGAAGCATTTCAAACCAAAAACAAAAAAAATAAAAAATTGGAAGGAGTGGCGTCTTCCAATTTCGAGCGCTCGTCGTTCCTTGTCGCTTTCGTTCAGAACTTCATTCCAAATATCAGGGCTGACTCCTGTGTATTCTAGCCTCTTCTTCATGACTCTGGACTTGGGGTGCGCAATTTGGTTGGAATAGAAAAGTGACAATCCTGGAATACAAATTTGAATTCTGAATTTTAATTTACAGATCTGCCTCAAAAATTCTTCCGCCTTTCAAGAATGACATTTTCCAAAATTTCCCCCACTCGGGACTTGTGAACCACTTTGGTGAGGTGGCCTCACCAAAGTGGCTCACCAAAGTGGTTCATAAAATTCACACTGCTGTAACGCGTAATGCGCTGGGTATTCTGAATTATGTATGACATTTTTGTATATAATTTATATTTGGGAACTACCGTTTTCCCGACACAACTGACATGGCAAGAAAAATCCAGCGCAGATGAAT
>LGRX02017168.1:0-19212 GCA_001247695.2 Cymbomonas tetramitiformis | reverse complement strand
CCTGGGTACCATCTGCCGAGAGGAACTCAATTGGGGTGCGGCTATTCGAGATGTCAACTAATGTGAAGCTCCCAACAGTGTCATCCCACTGGACCACATGCAGATCCCGACCTCTGACAGAGGGCTGGTACTCGGTAACCGTCGCAACCCGTGGACCAGACGCATAGATGAACCGCAATCTGCGACCCACCAGGTCTCCCCCCCGTGGCCGCTGGTATCCCCGACTGCTCGCAAACCCCACAAGGCAGCTCGCCTCTTGCTCCAGATCCCCGCCGACGGCCTCCGGCCTGCCACCCTGCACCGCACCGGCCTGCCTCACCACCTCCAGCCCGAAAGCCTGCACCAACTGACCTGCCTCGCCAGCCATGCCAATGATCTGCTCCTGCCTCTCGGCCGTCATGTGGAATGGGGCAGGGCCCCCCTCGAGGACGTATCCCCCCACAATGTCCAGGGTGATGCCCGCCTCTGCTAAGGCCTGCCCAAGCGCATTAGCCAACTGAGTCCACCTGGCCGTCCTGGGCAGGCTGGGGAAGGCCTCCGGCCACCCCACCGCATCCAGGATCATGGGGCAGAACAGCCAAGAGTATGTGGCCGGACTGCCTTCTCGGTCCACCACCCCCGAGGGGGGCATCTCAGTCATGTCGTGTCCGCACCACTGCGCGTCCACCGGCGTGAAGAGCGGCCCAATCCAAGAACTCAGCCCCCGGGCTGGCACCGCCACGGCCGAAGAACTGAGCGCGCCAAACGGTCCACCCAGCCGCTCCACTGCCCACTCCTCTGCACCGTCATCCACCAGCGAGTTCACAGCCACCTCAGCACGCTCCCTCTCATCAGGGGCAGCCCCCGGCGTAGGATCAAAGGTGAGCCCCAAGGACACGGCAGGACTCTCCACCCCAAGCAGTCCCACCAATTCACTCGGCAATGGCGGGGAATCCAGACCCCCTCCACCGGTGTCCGGACAGGAGACGGCCTGCGGGTCGGAAGCCACCGCCTCCACGTGGGCATCAATCACCCCCCCAACAACGCCCCCCCGGAACAGGCTCTCCACCGAGCGAGCCCGCCTGGGCCGCCCGCCAGCTCGTCCTCCAGCTCCGCTTGTGCCGCCGGGCACCCCGACCGCCTCTCCAGCGTCTCCAGGCACTCGCGTCTGCTGCCGCCCTGCAGCTCTGCTCACCGACCTCGTCACCCTCATCGTCGTCCCCACATCGGTCCTCGCTGCACCTGCCGCCGCTGCTGTGCTGGTGATGGTGATGGTGCTGGTGCTGGTGATGCAGCGATGGTGCTTAGTGATGGTGATGGTGCTGGTGATGGTGATGGTGATGGTGATGGTGATGGTGCCAGTGATGCATGCATGATGGTGATGGTACTTAGTGATGGTGATGGTGATGGTGCTTAGTGATGGTGCTGGTGCTGGTGCTGATGCTGGTGCCGATGCTGGTACTGGTGCTGGTGCTGGTGCTGGTGCTTAGTGAGGGTGATGGTGATGGTGCTTAGTGATGGTGATGGTGATGGTGCTTTTAGTGCTGGTGCTGGTGATGGTGATGGTGCTTAGTGATGGTGCTGGTGCTTAGAGCTGGTGATGGTCCTAAAGTGCTGGTGCTTAGTGCTGGTGCTTATGCTGGTGATGGTCCTTAGTGCTTAGCGCTGGTGTTGGTGATGGTGCTTAGTGCTTAGTGCTTAGTGCTGGTGCTGGTGCTTAGTGCTTAGTGGCTGGCGCTTATTGCTGGTGCCGGTGATGGTGATGGTGCTTTTAGTGCTGGTGCTGGTGATGGTGCTTAGTGATGGTGATGGTGCTTAGTGATGGTGCTTTGGCGCTGGTGCTTAGTGCTGGTGATGGTGCTGGTGCTTAGTGTAGAGGGCATGCGATGGTGCTTAGTGATGGTGATGGTGTTGGTGCTGTGTGATGGTATGGTGATGGTGATAGTGCTGAAGTGATGGTGATGGTGATGGTATGGTGATGGTGATGGTGATGGTGATGGGTGATGGTGCTGGTGCTTAGTGATGGTGATGGTGCCTAGTGCTGGTGATGGTGCTTAGTGATGGTGCTGGTGCTAGTGCTTTCAGTGATGCAGGATGGTGCTGGTGCTGGTGCTTAGTGCTAGTGCTGGTGCTTAGTGCTAGTGCTGGTGCTTAGTGATGGTGCTGGTGCTAATGCTGGTGATGGTGATGGTGGGAGGCGTTTGGAATTCAGCAGATAGTACTTGCACTAGATAACTAGATAGCAAATTGCCAACACTTAAGAAATAGTTCACCCGCCCAGAAGCTACGGCTTGTCCAATCATATTTACCAAGCACAATGATCTCACGAATCTTCACCTTCCTGGGGTCTCGGACTGTTGGGTTGGCAAGGCTTCAATCTAATTGTGCCATCTTTCCCTTGATCTATCATTTCGGTCGGATGATCTCTACCGTTCCCCTCAAATCTGATCCTACATTCTTGATCTGATTACAGGAGTTTCTCTACATGCTGTTGATTCACCCTGAGGTTAGGGTTTCTTAGGGTTCTGAGCAAGTTTCACCCTCAGTGAAGCTAGATACCCTTACTTACATACATCACAATGATTAATGGAGCATGCAGATTTCAGCAAGGGGCTGAGTCGTAGGGCTGCTGCTCAGGGTTATTGGGCTCTTCCAGTTTTAGACATCTAGCGTGTTAGGATTGGGACGAACGGACCATTCACTGGCAGGTTATGATGACCGGCATCGAATCGAAATCCAGACATTCAAACACGCGATGCACGCGTCTCAGGGGAACCCTAAAATGGGACGTGCGTCCACGGAAGCATCAGATCGGATGTGTCCAATTGGAGGCGTTGGATTGCATGCGTCACAAATGAAGCGCAAAATCGGATGTGTCCGAATAGTGTGATGTGAAGATCGTTCCTTAAACCACGTTCAAACCCATGGCCATCGCATATCATTGACATCACAACAACTCCCGGTGATAGGCGTCAATCGGAGGAAGTCAACCGGAAGGTCGGCACTCCGCGTAGGATTGAGAAGCTTCGGGCGCTTCCTGCGACCCCTCTCAGCCCGAGATGATCCACCAGTGTGCTTTTCTGGGAAACAACAGAACACCACGTGGCAGTGGAGGAGGTTTGTGTGGGAGGTTGTGAGTGGCATGTCACCAGCGCTGGCCACATACACAGCCGCCGCCCATTCCGTCAAGTTGGCGGGCATGGTAGCTGCGGCCCCCGCTGCAGAGGCCGCAGTCTGTACAGCCTGCACCGTAGATCCCTTTCCCCCTTTCATGCCATCCGTCAGATCACCCGCGATTTCACCATCAGAGGCGTAAGTAAGATCGACGACTTCAGCCGTACGATCATATGTCAGCATCTGTTTATCCTTAAAGGCGGAACTCCAAGCATGGCATGCGCCAGCCTTGGCACACGCAGCCAGCGATGAGGATCTTATCAGCGGATCAAGCATACGTGAACGGCAGAGCAGTGCAAAGATCGCTGCGGAGCACACTGGATGTTTGCATGGCCGACAGGGAGAGTGCCACAGTGACATGTGGCCGGCGAGGAACGCGCCACATAAGGTCCAGCACAGCACCTGACTGACACGTGTCCACCGATCTCGGAGCGCAAAGTGGCCAAAGATCTTGTGCTGTCATACCCAATGCACCGAGTCAAGCACGCACAGAATGCGCAGCGTGCAAGCGGGGACCATCCATAGCGGCCCTACATGCGTGTGACGGAGAAGCAGCTCCGTGACAATTCGCCGGACATCACGAGCGGCACTCGTGACAGCCAACCACTTTTGGAATTCTATACAGGGTAATTTGCAAAAGCAAGAGTAAACTTTCATTCTCAAAAGATATATCAGTTCGCAGCTCGAAACGCCACGAACATTAGCGCCCAATCATTACTGATTGGGCAGTCTAAGCGAAAGTTCACTAATTAGAGTATGACGTGTCACTGTCGAGTTCATAACGACTGCAGTGACACGTCTGCGATGGGCCGGTGAACTATTACACACTGTGTCTTGCCGATGGTCATCATATGATCCAACGGCCACGATTAGTTCAGCAGATCTACAGATCTAGATCTAAGGGTTTCATGGGGTTTCTTTAGGGTTCCTTCAGGGTTTGAGCATCCTGACTACTGTGCAAGGCCTAGACAGTCATGCTTTACATCAAACTGATCAGCAGACACTGCAGATTCCAATACCCCTTCTAAAGGGTGACTGTCTAGTTGTCCTACTGCCAGTTCTTGGGAATGGTGCCCCTTCAGTCAGCAACACCCAGTTCTTGGGATGGTGCCCCTCCAGCTCCAGTTTATGGGGATGGTGCCCCCTTCAGTCTTCAGTTCCAGTGATATGGGGATGGTGCCCCTTCAGCTCCAGTTTATGGGGATGGTGCCCCCTTCAGTCTTCATTGGTCTCCACGAGGCAGGTTCATGACACCCAGTCGCTCTCTGTGTACACGAAATATAGGGAGTGCCAGAGGTTTGGTCATGATGTCAGAGGTGTTATCATCAGTCCCAGTGTACAGCGCCTCTGTGTCCTTGGCCTTGACCAGCTCCCTGATGTACATGTTCCTCACTTCAATGTGCTTGGACCGGGAGTTGTTCACGTAGTCAGTGGCCAGGTGGATAGCTCCCTGGTTGTCACAGTACATAGGCACTGGTCTGCATATGTCCACCAGTGAGTCCAGCACGTTGAGGACATACTTCACCTCCCGAGCTCCCTCTGACATGGCTATGATCTCGGCCTCAGTAGTAGACAGGGACACACACTTCTGGATCATAGACGAGAAAATAACCAGACTCCCACAGAGGAAGACAGCGATACCAGAAGTACTTCTTCTGGTTACTTTGCACCCTGCATAATCAGAATCGGTGTAGATGGAGAGAGGCAACGGTCTGCTTGGTCCAGTGCCACCCCCCCCAGGCACTGAAACAGTGCGCAGCACCAGCTCGTACTCCCTGGTGCCCTTCAAATATCCGACCACCCGCTTCAGGGCCACAAAGTGCTCTGGACCATATGTAGCGCAGAACCTTGACAGGACTGATACTGCTGCCATAATGTCAGGGCTGCTGCAGCGAGCCACCCATTGCAACTGCCCCGGAAGAGCTCGGTAAGGCATGGATCCTTTACCATCAGCAGGAGCCAGCGCAGTGCCAGGTGACATCGGCAAACTTGCTGGCTAGGCCTCATCCAGGCCATAGGTGTTGATGATCTGGGAGATATAACCAGACTGAGATAAGTATGTTGTATCACTTCCCCAGCGCACCCCGATACCCATGACCAAGTCCAGCACCCCAAGATCTTTGCACGCATACTGTGCGTGGAAAGTGGCCACAAAGGTGTCATACCAAGACTTGTCATCGGTGGCCACCAGGTAGTCGTCCACGTAGGCCAGAATGATGACCTGGAGAGCGGCGTCCCGGATGAAGTACAGACATGGCTCCACGTCGCTCCTCTGCATCCTGGAGTCATAGCCCATGATGAAAGCATCGGAGGTGTCAAACCACTCTTTGCCAGCCTGCTTCAGTCCATATACTGCCTTGAGCAGCTTGGCACACCTGTGCCCCCCATAGACTAGTCCTCGGGGAAGGCGAACATACAGGTCCTCCTCAAGCACCGAGTTCAGAAAGGCAGTGTCCACGTCCATGTGATAAACCACCAAGCCAAGGTTCAGGGCGAGGGTGATAACAATCCTGACGGATGACAGCTGTGTAAACGGCGCAAAAGTGTCATAATAGTCCACCCCATACTCCTGTTTGTTGCCCCGCACACACACCCGGCTCTTCCTCTTCAGGAGTTGCCTGCTTTTGTCCAGCTTGACCTTGAGTACCAGAGACATTTCCAGCAACTTTACCCCAGCAGGTACTTCCTCCTCGTCCATCATCAGTAAGGCCTTCTTGATCTGTACCAGTGCCTCCAACTCATCTTGAATAGAGTTGAGCCACTCAGTACAGTCAGGTGAATTCAGGACCTGTGAGTGACTTTTTGGCTCAGTGACTCCCTCAGGCAGTAGGGAGCTCTGCACAGTGGGTGTCTCTGCACCCTTAACACCCAGGCATGTGTGTGTAGGTGGAAATCGCACGTCTCCAGCAGGTAGGTCCATGATGGTGAAGTTGGTGAGGAGGACCACGCAGTAAGGCTGAGCATGAGGTGCAATAGCGCGTCCACAAATCATGGCCTCCTCAGAGTCCCCCTTCCCAGTGACAGCAGGTACCTCAGTGAACAGTGGATAGTGAGCATTTATACTCCCATATGAAGGGCAATCCCTCAATAGTGACAGGCGATCACTGCCTGGCTTGAGATATGAGCTCAAGCTCACCCAGCACACATCATCAGAGGTTTCCACCTTCACCACAGCCACAATCTCATCACTATCTTCAGGTAAGTACACACCCTGCTCCAATACAGCAGTCTCCAATAGTGCAGGTGGTGGATCTTTGTAGGGCGCATCCAGAGTGGTGACCATGAAGTTGGTCTTGAGAGGGGTCACCGCACACGGATCCCATGTGGTCACCACCTTGCCCAGCTTGTCCAGCCTCTCCGAGAAAGTGACCATACCAGAGTTGACCACCTTCCCAGACTCATGATCATACAGGAGATAGGCAGATGATACCTCAGAATGTTCCACATATCTGAGTTCACGTGCCCGGTTGCTGAGCTTATGTTCACGAATCGTGGGGTCAATAAAGGGGTAGGCCATGCACCCAAATACTCGCAGCTGGGACAAGTCCGCATGCTTCTTCCTGATGAGGTAGTAAGCTGAAGTCCACCCCAGAGATTTTCGGAATACACGGTTAAGGATGTACACCGCATGGCGGGTGGCCAGGGGCCACATGTCCACACCAAATCCAGAAGTCAGTAGGAGGGCTCTGGCCATAGCTTGTACATCTCGGTGTGACCTCTCTACCCTTGCCCGGTTCTCATGCAGGTATGGGGAGCCATGCCTTTGCTCAATACCATGCTCCTCACAAAATGCTGCAGTTTGCCCAGCAATCATGGTACTGTCACCGTCAGTGTGGAGCACCATGTGGTACTCACTGGACAGGTTCATGGTGCTTCTCAGGCGCTTCACCTCCTCCAGGTATAGCTTGAAGGCCTTGAGATAGTCAGACTTGAGCTTGAGAAAGAATATGCATATCCAGGTAGTGGAGTCATCAACAAACAGCACGAACCATCTGTACCCCCCAGCACTGGTCCTGAATGGTCCACATGTGTTTGACCATACAAGATTCCCCAGCTCCTTGGATAGCTCTCTCCCAGTGGGTTTCACAGAGGGCTTGATGGCCTTGGTCAGCCTACATGCAATGCACCGCTCGGGGCAATGCTGTACCGGGCTGCCAGAGTATTGTGACTCACTGATACTCATAGGAATATTCTGAGCGAACATGTGATCAACAGACTTGTCACCAATGTGACCCAGCCTCACATGTTGTAGCAACTTGATGTCAAGCTGCTCTGTAGTGTGCGAGTCCTTGAACAAAACCACCACTGGCCACTTGGTGTCCTCAATCCACACACGATCTTCGCCGCAGGGTTCCAGATTGGCCACGTTGTAGCATGACTCCCTCGGTGCAGAGAAGATCTTAGCACCAACAGGGTATTCATGAATAATATCAAAGCGAGAGATCAAGCTCCACCAGCTCGCTGTGACCCATTTAGGCAATATAAACATAAATTTGGTGTTGGAAGGGTCTCTGTCAAAGTCAGTGAGGGCCTTCTGGAGACACTGTAGGATGATATCATGGTCGAATGGCGGGTTCCCATAGCAATGCCTGCCAGCCCAATCCTTACCAAAACATGTGTCAGTAATGGTACAGTAGTCATCCAGGATGTGGTTGTCATCAGAGGAAAATAGTTCCAGGAGGAAAGGGCCATGAGTGGTGAAGTGAGGCTTGGTGTCCTCAAATTTCCAGTCAGAGCGGTCTCGTTGATCATCAGTATGTTTGGCAGCACAGGCTAGATGGGTGTCCAAAGTCTCATATGTGTCCTCATGCATAATGTACTGGTTGCCAACTCTGGCAAAGGAGAACACCACCCCCCCTTTGGACACAGTTCTGGCCCCAAAGTCCACAAGAAAACCTGCATCCTCGAGCGCCACCACCGATAGGAGGTTGAAGGGCTGTCCAGGTATGCAGTGTGTGCCAAGGAGCTGTAGCCCAACCATGCGCCCAGACTTCACATCCTTCTTGGCAAAGGTCACCGAGCCACTGCCAGAGGAGCTCACAGACCGACTCTGCACCACACTGAAGGTCTCACAGGCTGCAGTGGCATAGTCCGCATTGAACACCCGGACAGAGTTGAAGATGTGCTTGGTGGCGCCACTGTCGATAACAGCACTCTTGTCCACAGCAGACTGAGTGCCACTTCTGCCAGCACTCGCACCACATGCCACCTGAGCATGGCCAGCATCAGGGGCACAATACACACCAGATGCCCAAGCATCACAAGGCACCCAAGCACACTCACCACATGGGTCAGAGTCCAAGTCCAAGTCCGTGACGAGGTCATCACAGGCATCATCGCAGTGGCCCTCACAGTGGTCCTCATAGTAGCCACTGGGGACCAGAGCCACAGAACAGAAGCTGATCTTGCGAGGTGGAGAAAGCAGTCCAGAGGCCCAATCATCAGAGGGGTTGTAACCCACTCCTTCAACGGGCTGCCCTAGGCTCATGTCCTCCTCCTCCTCGTCAGAGTGCCCAAGGTACATATCCTCCTCTTCCTCGTCAGAGTCAGAGGCATCCTCCAGGTCTGGCAGAGAATCATCATCACCCGAGTCAGAGTCCGAACCCGAAGCAAGGTCGGGGACCATACAACCAGAGTCGTTGTCAGCTTGCCCAGAGATAGAGAGAAGATCAGGCATATAGCTGTGCACCATTGGATAATGCAAATAGGAACCTGGGTCCGCAAGAAGTCGATCATAATTAGGGGAACCCAGCATGGTGACAAATCCAGAATCACCCTCAACTGGCTGCCCAAGGTGCATGCCTTCCTCATCCTCGTCAGAGTCAGAGGCATCCTCCAGGTCTGGCATCGAGGTATCATCATCCGAGCCAGGATCCGAGTACTCAGGCCAGGCACTGGTGCCCCATCCCTCACCGAGGAACAGCATGCCCCCAAAGTCCTCCACTGCCTGTATCAGGGCCCTGGTGCCCCCCCCAAGCTCAGACGCCCAGCCGTGCAGGGCCTCCAGCGAGGTGCACACCATGACAGACTCCAGCTTTAGCAATATGTCCATGTCATCCGTGGCCTGCCTGATGACATGGAGCTGGGAGAAGATCTTCCCGGCACTGACAGTGTGCCCAACACCACGAGGAAGAGCAGTACCCTCGTACATGTCAAGTATGTGGTGAGCACGAAGGAATATCTCCACCGACCCGGCCATCATGATAGAGTGCCACTGTTGCAATCCAGGCTTGAACCATAACTGCCTTGGGGATATCTGGAAAGTGCCACCCAAGTGCTGATCACGTCCATCATCCCACTGGGCTTGTGTCCTCTTCAGGCGAGCCTTGTCAGGGAAGAAGGCAGTGAGGACATCAATGTAGACCCACGAGTCATAAATAGGTACAACCTTGGTGCGGTGACGACGGCTGAGCACAAGAGAATGCTTGTTGGGAACGTAGCAGTGGTGCTTCTTCCTGGCCCTGCGAGGAGGGCACCCCACTGAAGACAATTCCACACGAGGTGCACTCACAGTGCCCTCATTGTCCCCAGTGTACTCACCTGCAGTGTGGGATACAACAACCTCAGGCTCGCCCACCTCCGCCAGGACAGAGTAGTAATTGAATACCGGGAACACAGAGGACTGGGACTCCACAGGTACAGAGCCCCGACCAGATATCCAGGGCTCGCACGGGGCCGAACTGGAAGGCAACGACCCAGAGATGTTGAGATTACCAGCCTCAGCTGACCCTGAGCTCAGGGCAGATTGTGCACCGTCCAGTAATGATGACTCCACCAGTACGGAGCTCTGATACGTCGATAGCTGGCCCGAGGCCGGGCAAAGGGTCAGCGAGCCAGAGATGCTAGAACGACCAGATTCCAATAGTCCAGAGCCCAAATAACTGGCATATATATCTTCACCGGTCTCGCTCAGACCAGGGTGTAAGTCAGATGGACCAGCCTCCCGAATGGCAAAAAGGACCTCACCAGCCTCTTCCAGTCCAGGATGAAGCTCAGATTGCCCAGCTGCAGCACCAAGATGTTCACCAGGCTTCGGTAAGCTACCATTCTTCTCGTAGTCAGCCACCCTCTTGAGAATTGCCGCCCTGGTAGTCGGTGAAGCCTTCTTGAAGAACGCCTCCCGCTTCTCAACGTTCTTGATGAAACAGTCCTTAGCAGAGTGCCCACGTCTGTGACAGATAGAGCAAGGGACCTTGCCAGCAGCCTCAGATTCAGTGTCCAGCGCGTGGGCAGTTTGCGCCACAGCAGCACGCGGGGAGAGTATGGTGTCGTAGTGAGATGTGACTTGGTCCGACAGCACACTCGCGGTAGGCAGGGTCTCAGACATGAATTTGGCCTTGAGGAGCATATAGTCGGGGTGCAGCCGCACAACAGCCATCGCAGAAAATATGGTCTCAACCGTCTCCATACACAGAGGCTCGCCAGAAGGAGTAACGCGCGCGTTCGCGGAGTACTCGCGTACACGCCGAAGAGTCTCCTTCGACTCCAGAAACGTTGGAAGAGGAGGGGCAAGTCTCGAGAGTTGATTCGGTAGCGACAGCAGTTTATCCACTTGGGTGATGAAGTAGACGACGCTGGTATTGCGTCGCAATTTGGATAGCTCAAGCCAGGCTCCGTGACCGTCAGAATGTTGTTCGTAGCTGCGAACGACAGCGTTCGCAGTGCCAGTGGTAACACGGCAGAGGAAGTCATAAAACAGCTGATTCGCTTCCTCAAGATAGGAGTCATCCCCCCTCACTATATGGAGCGGAGTAGATTCCGAGAGCAGTAGCGCAAGAGAAGGGTGGCGCAAAGAGGGCTTAATTTTCGCAAGCCACTCGTCCCAAATTCCTTCCTGGTCAGTTTCCTTGCCAGAAAAGTACGAGTCCGCGGAAAGCCCCTTAGTCATATCAGAAAGAATTGGTAAAGGACGTCGCCCACCAGCGGGCGACGAATTGAGATGTTGGTCCACAGGGACAGTGGCGCGGGGAACTGTCTGATTAAGGCTGCGAAACTCGTAGAGCTGAGAACTCAAGCCTTTCACCATTTCCGCAAGCGCCGAGATTTGCTCCTGCTGACCACTCAGCGCAATATCTCGCAAAGACGACTCGCCAGGCTTCTCCTCATATGCTGGCGCGCCACCAGGAGGTGACGGTGTCGTCGCTTGACTATAGCTCTTACCCTTAACCATAATGAATTCTCTTACGCGCAGCGGAAAATTTGCGTGATAAACAAAATGGAACTCACTTACAAATCGTAAGTGGGCCCATAACCTTTTGGAATTCTATACAGGGTAATTTGCAAAAGCAAGAGTAAACTTTCATTCTCAAAAGATATATCAGTTCGCAGCTCGAAACGCCACGAACATTAGCGCCCAATCATTACTGATTGGGCAGTCTAAGCGAAAGTTCACTAATTAGAGTATGACGTGTCACTGTCGAGTTCATAACGACTGCAGTGACACGTCTGCGATGGGCCGGTGAACTATTACACACTGTGTCTTGCCGATGGTCATCATATGATCCAACGGCCACGATTAGTTCAGCAGATCTACAGATCTAGATCTAAGGGTTTCATAGGGTTTCTTTACGGTTCCTTCAGGGTTTGAGCATCCTGACTACTGTGCAAGGCCTAGACAGTCATGCTTTACATCAAACTGATCAGCAGACACTGCAGATTCCAATAACCACGACCCAGCCAGGGAGGAAGCCTCCCCCCAGAGGTGACGCGCCCCGCCTCTGAGTGCCAGAGGCGACGCGCCCCGTCTCCTGCCAGAGGCGACGCGCCCTGCCTGTGAGTGCCAGAGGCGACGCGCCTCGCATCCTTCAGAGGCGACACGCCCTAAGTCCTATCAGAGGCGACGCGCCCCGTCTCCACTCAGAGGCGACGCGCCCCGTCTCCACTCAGTGGCGACGCGCCCTGTCTCCTATCAGAGGCGACGCATCCAAACTCCTATCAGAGGCGACGCGCCCCGTCTCCTATCAGAGGCGACGCGCCCCGTCTCCTATCAGAGGCGATGCGCCCTGTCTCCTATCAGAGGCGACGCGCCCCGTCTCCACTCAGTGGCGACGCGCCCTGTCTCCTATCAGAGGCGACGCATCCAAACTCCTATCAGAGGCGACGCGCCCTAACTCCTATCAGAGGCGACGCACCCTGCCTCCTCTCCTCCGGGTGTATACAGGTTTGGCCGCACCTCATTTGGGGTCAGCACCAAGAGCAGCCCAACCATTAAAATAGACGCCAACATCAGCGTCACCATTCTATCTGCATCGCCAATCGGGGCAATCTCATCAGCCACTCGACTGAAGATAATACGGTAGCGCCGCCGCCAGCATCCCCTCACCCTACACCCGGAGTGCATGGGGTGGGCACGGAGGGCGCCCAGAGAGCAGCGCGTATCTATGCAGAATGGATGGGATCGCAGAGGGGGCTATCGGAGAGCAACGCATCGAAACCTGATAACACTGCCCACGATGACATCCATTACACTGCCATTACACTGCCCACGATGACATCCATTACACTGCCCACGATGGCATCCATTACACTCCCACGATGACATCCATTACACTGCCCACAATGACACCCATTACACTGCCCACGATGACATCCATTACACTGCCCACGATGACATCCATTACACTGCCCACGATGACATCCATTACACTGCCCACAATGACACCCATTACACTCCCCACGATGACATCCATTACACTGCCCACGATGACACCCATTACACTGCCCACGATGACATCCATTACACTCCCCACAGTGACACCCATTACACTGCCCACGATGACATCCATTACACTGCCCACGATGACATCCATTACACTGCCCACAATGACACCCATTACACTGCCCACGATGATATCCATTACACTCCCCACGATGACATCCATTACACTGCCCACAATGACAATTCCATTACACTCCCCACGCATGACATCCATTACACTGCCCACGATGACACCCATTACACTGCCCACGATGACACCCATTACACTGCCCACAATGACACCCATTACACTCCCACGATGACATCCATTACACTGCCCACGATGACACCCATTACACTGCCCACGATGACATCCATTACACTCCCACAGTGACACCCATTACACTCCCACAATGATTACCCATTACTCTGCCCACGATGACATCCATTACACTGCCCACGATGACACCCATTACACTGCCCACGATGATATCCATTACACTGCCCACGATGACATCCATTACACTGCCCACGATGACATCCACTACGCCTGCCCACGATGACACCCATGACACTCCCACGATGATATCCGTTTACACTGCCCACGATGACATCCATTACACTGCCCACGATGACATCCATTACACTGCCCACGATGACATCCATTACACTGCCCATTGTGTGAGGAGTGGGGGAGATTGGTGGAGTGCTACAAGTCTGTGCAAGCCTGTGGGTAAGCCCCCTGCGCGGCCGCGCCCTCCAGAGGCTCGGTGGGGGGGAACAATTAACTGATGGAAGGATGGGAGGCGCTGGGCACCCCACGATGGGACCTCTCCTCTATGAGCTATGGGGAAGATGGGGCCTGCAGGGCGCGCCTCGATGGAGCCCTTGTTGCAGCGCAGCGGCCTCCCGCCAGGCGCGCTCCGCAGGTGCCCTCTCCGCTGCAGAGGACAGGCGGCCCAACTTTCCATTAAGAGGCAACCCCGCAGTGCGTGAGCCCGCAGCTTGCCCTCATCCCCTGTAGAAATTGAGGCAACCCCGCAGTGCGTGAGCCCGCAGCTTGCCCTCATCCCCTGTAGAAATTGAGACAACGCCGCAGTGCGTGAGCCCGCAGCTTGCCCTCTCATCCCCAGAGAAATTGAGGCAAACTCCAGCAGTGCGTGGAGCCCGCAGCTTGCCCTCATCCCCTGTAGAATTGAGGCACCCCGCAGTGCGTGAGCCCGCAGCCCTCATCCCCAGTAGAACTGAGGCAACCCCGCAGTGCGTGAGCCCGCAGCTTGCCCTCATCCCCGTGGGGTAGGGCCTGAGGCAACCCAGCAGTGAGCCCGCAGCTTGCCCTCATCCCCTGTAGAATTCTCGAGGCAACCTCCCGCAGTGCGTGAGCCCGCAGCTTGCCTCTCACCCCCCTGTAGAAATTGAGGCAACCCCGCAGTGCGTGAGCCTCCGCAGCTTGCCCGCATCCCCTGTGGGTAGGGCCTGGAGGCAACCCCGCAGTGCGTGAGCCCGCAGCTTGCTTCTTTATCCCTGTAGAAATTGAGGCAACCCCGCAGCGTGAGCCCGCAGCTTGCCCTCATCCCCTGTAGAAATTGAGGCAACCCCCGCAGGCGTGAGCCCGCAGCTTGCCCTTATCCCAGTAGAAATTGGAGGCAACCCAGCAGTGCGTGAGCCCGCAGCTTGCCCTCATCCTGCTGTAGCAGGGCCTGAGGCAACCCCAGCAGTGAGCCCGCAGCTTGCCTCATCCCTGTAGAATTGAGGCAACCAGCAGTGCGTGGAGCCCGCAGCTTGCCCTCTATCCTGTAGAATTGAGGCAACCCAGCAGTGCGTGAGCTCACAGCTTGCCCTCACCCCTGTAGAATTCCGAGGCAACCCCGCAGTGCGTGAGCCCGCAGCTTGCCCTCATCCCCTGTAGAAATTGAGGCAACCCAGCAGTGCGTGAGCCCGCAGCTTGCCCTCATCCCCTGTAGAAATTGAGGATATTATGCATTAACTAGAAGGGAGCCTGGCGGACTTGATTATACCAAAGCAAAATCTAGATTGCCCATTTTTTACTCCAGGTGGGACATACCCTGATGCACGTTCCAAAACGGGGAACGACAACCCTAAATTTACGCCCGACTCTGCAGACAGCCAATCCAAAGCCGGCTCGTCGTAGCCCTTGAAACACAATACTTCTTAGGCCATAATGCCAAGCCCTAATGCGAAGCCGGCAAACCTTAAACCTACTTTTTACATCCCTAGACCTAGTGATTGTAAACCCCAAAACACAACACTTCCTGAGCCGTAATGCGAAGCCCAAACGTGTGAGCTCTAGTCCCTAGCAGTTTACAACATGTTTCCGCAGAAAACAAACCCTAAACACTAGCGATGTGCGCGCGAATCTATGTGTAGTTAAACTGGATCCAATATCCAGAGAAGCTGCACACACGCCAGGAGCAAGCGTGCAGAAGGTGCCACAG
This sequence comes from Cymbomonas tetramitiformis, assembly GCA_001247695.2. Taxonomy (NCBI): domain Eukaryota; kingdom Viridiplantae; phylum Chlorophyta; class Pyramimonadophyceae; order Pyramimonadales; family Pyramimonadaceae; genus Cymbomonas; species Cymbomonas tetramitiformis. The sequence goes on along the minus strand of LGRX02017168.1, from coordinate 3,906 downwards.
AGCAGGCGGCCGAGGAAGATGTCATAGAGCAGGCCGAGGAAGATCTCATAGAGCAGGCGGCCGAGGAAGGTGGCTCAGAGCAGGCCGAGGAAGATGTCACAGAGCAGGCCGAGGAAGATGTCATAGAGCAGGCCGAGGAAGATGTCATCGAGCAGGCCGAGGAAGATGTCATAGAGCAGGCGGCCGAGGAAGATGTCACAGAGCAGGCTGAGGAAGATGTCATAGAGCAGGCCGAGGAAGATGTCACAGAGCAGGCCGAGGACGATGTCATAGAGCAGGCCGAGGAAGGTGGAGAAAACACTGGTGGAGTTGCGGCTGCGACCTGCGGTGGCGTTGAAAAAGCCGTTGCCAGAGTCTAAGGGGGCGATATGACCACCCTGCACCACCCACACCGCTTACGCCCCCTTCAAGGTCCTCAGCACTCTCACCTTACGAACCCCATTCTTTTGGCTGTCAAGTGGGTGAGCCCCTGCAGGCAAGCCTCCTGCGCCACCTTTGCGCCCCTGCAGGCAAGCCTCCTGCGCCACCTTTGCGCCCCTGCAGGCAGCAGGCCTGAGAGTGCCACGCGCCTGCTTTCCTGTGCAAAGTTCTGCCGTGATTACGCAAGATTTGCGGGGGCCCTGCGGCGAAGTGCTCATGCTGCCAGGCTGCGCTTGCCAGTGACAATCAGCTCCTAGACAAAAGACATCGACCCTGGCGAGGTGAATTCTATGCTGTGAAAGGAAGGGCCTCTCCGGTGTGAGCTCGCGCTTTCTCCGTCTCCACAAAGGGCTGCGGTGGCAAAAGACCGGCATGCGAAGACAATTCGAAGTGTTTCGTTTTGGCTGCCTTGAAACACTGTCGCACTGGCAGATTCTTCACGTAAAGTCGCACTAAGCACGCAAACAGTACGGAGCGACAAGGGAACAAGGGAACCAAAGAACAAATGCAAGACTAGCGAACAAGGATTCTAGAATGGGGAAACGGCGCGCGTCATATGCGCTGGTTTGATAAGGAGGCGAACAATGCCATACCGCCAAACAACGGGGATTGGGCAAGTACGAGTCGGCCACGTAGGCCGCAGGTGGCAGGTCTCCGGTCTGAGGATGGCGAAGCAGATCCAAGCGGTTCTGCAGCTGAGCCACCTCGCGCGCTTCGCGCAGTCGCGGCGCGAAGTGCTCTTGGGGCACTGCAGAGCTTGCCGTGTGGAATCGCAAAGGCTTGCTGCAAAGTAATCACGGCGCAACCGAGATTTGGGTCAGGCGAGCATATCGGCGAAGAAGTCGAGTTTGGACACACCGTGCAGCACGACAGGAGAACTGCACCGTCCGCTGCGAAAATACAAAGGCGGCCCTTGATGTCGACTTTGGGAAGCGAAATATGGCAAAGAGGCAAACCTCTTCTTGGGTGGCGCAACTCTCATCTTGTCGAATCAAGTGTCGAGTCGCATCGAAACACGTTGCTAGCTGAAACTATCAAAGTCCAAAAGGTCAAGTTGTCAGTCGGTCTCCTTCTGCCTCGAGCGTTGGACGAGTCGTATGCATAGTCAATCAAACACGCGACTTACTTCATAACACTTGGCGCGAAGCTCTGCGGGGAAACCAGTGATCATGCGGGCGGTCAGAATATTCGTGGTTGCATAATCGACTGACAACGCGCAGACACCAGTGCCACGAGAGGAATCGGAAGTCGCGTATCAGAAAAAAACGGTAATTTATGAAGAGCATTGATAACACAAAGCCGCGGGAGCTACCTCAGTAATACCAGGACAGCGCCAGAAAGTAGAATTCGAGAAGGAAGAGTCCCAGAACGGTAGGATCAAACCGTTGAGAAGAGCCCAGGGAGAACGTATCAAGCCCTGATCAGGGCAACAACGAATCAACGTACTGTCAACTCTTCAGCTGTAGCTGCAGGAGCTACCTCGTCAAAATCTCACAAGATACGTCTATCAATCTATATGTACCTCTTTATACTCCACACAAGAACGAGAAAGTGAAGCGATGTTCCGAAAATTATCAACTTGAACTTTGAACTTAGAAAGCTCCGTTTTTTTTTAATCCGGCGATATTCTGGCGATCTGGCGATTTAATCCGGTACGTGAACGTACAGGTGGGGGAAAATCAATATATTAGGTGGTGCACGAATAGGTTGGTGGCAAACTTATGGGAAACGAGCTAACCACTGTTCCGCGTTTCTGTCCGCCCCTACCCACACCCACGCATGGGTGGTATGGCATTCCTGGCTATATGTACCCGAACCTTGTCGAGAAGTGCAATCTACACCGTTGACCGATATGAAATCTTAACCCTCCATAGAGGGTAACTCGGAAACGTTTAAGAGATCACGAAAATAAGCAAACTAAAAAGGAAGTGAAAACCTGTTCATTTTGTTTTCACTCGCACACATTTGTGGGAGGAATTTGTTACACATAAAATTCCTCAGCGCTATATTAGCGGGGGAACATATCTCTCGTGTATCATAGGCAACTAATCACTTGATGACACGTACGCGTTTCCGACTGAATATGACCCCTGGCAAGCTGTATAAGTTAGGTTGCCATGTCGTGTCCTGACCTGAAGCTTGCGTGTTACAACGAACGTCGTTTCCCAAAACATGTTTAGGTCGACATTCTCGCTAGCTGCATTCGCTTTGGTTCAGCTGCAGTCAGTGATCTGTATCCGTTCGCCGGGGCTCCTGGAATCAACGGCTGCTCCTCAAGCCTCAGGCGAGTCGAGTAAGCGAAGCCGAACGCTCCTCACTTCTACCTGTGGCAGCGGGGTGTGCAATTTGGCTACGGGAGGGTCACATACGTGCGCGGTGGATAATTTAGGTGATGTGCGGTGTTGGGGTCATGGTCTGTACGGCCAGCTCGGGCTCGAAAGTATTGCTAACGTCGGTGATTCTTATGGTTCAATGCCGCCGTCCGTCAGTAACACGGGGCTGAAAGCCACAGATGTCTCGGCGGGGGCGGCGCACACGTGTATCCTCACGACTGAGAGCACGGTGCGCTGCTGGGGCTGGGGGTCTCGTGGGCGTCTTGGATATGGAAATCAAAATAGCGTAGGTAACGCCGAGGGAACCATGCCGCCAGCGGATCTCCAACTCGGCCTCGGCGCTACAGTCGTGCAGGTGATTCATCCGCCCTGCACAATATAGAGGCGGCGGCTCTTATTGGACGCCATGTGTGTGCTATAGCCCGCCTTTCCAGTCTTGAAAGGAATATTCAGAAAGCACTCCGCGATTTCGACTTTTTCGTTGCTCCCGAGAGGTCCTGTTGTCGCCCTGAAGGTCGGACTGGAGAGCGCTCAAAATCCAAGTTTCACTTACCACGCAACAGTGCTTCAGTCCCTGTTCGCGCTCTGGTTTTTTACAACGTGGATGTAGTGCGACCACTGTGCAGCGCGCCTGTGAGGGAACGCGTCCTTCCGTGGCGGCACACTTGTCCCTCGCTGACCAGGAAGTGGGGCTGCCAGGTGGATGTCGGAGAAGCCCACACGTGCGCGTTATTGATCACGGGCAAGTTGAAATGCTGGGGTTCAAATGACATGGGGCAGCTGGGCTACGGGCACTTCGATGATGTGGGCGACAACGGGGGCGAGATGCCCCCTCCCGACGTTGATGTGGGCGGTGAAGTGGTGCAGGTTTCCTGCGGCAAAACCTTTACCTGTGCTCTGTTATCAGACGAATCTGTGAGATGCTGGGGAGATACTCGCTACGGCCAGACGGGCGCGGAGAATGGAGTGAATAATTTCGGGGATGAGGAAGGAGAGATGCCGCCCGCTGCAGTGGACTTCGGTGGTGCCGTGCACCAAATATCTGCGGGCAACTACCACCTGTGCGTTCTGATGACGGCCAATCGCCGCGTGAAGTGCATAGGAAACAATCGGTATGGCCAGCTGGGGTACGGCGATACCACAAACGTCGGGG